>JAGVSQ010000874.1:21898-33571 GCA_022683975.1 Rhyacophila evoluta
AAATATCGTAGGTTGGGAATGTCCTACCGTATGCATAACGTGAATAGCGCAGGGTGGTTTTCACAGACACTTCCTCAAGGCATGTGTTCGCCTGAATATACCTAGTTACCCCGATCCATTTTCCTACGCTTTGTGTTTCACTATAATAACAACAGTGCCTTGCACAGTTTTAACCGTAACGTTCTTACCGTTTATATGGCGCGCTTTTAAGTGAATACCTGGCGGTTCTTTTTGTTGAGATTTTGTAGTTCTTAGAACAAGTTTTTTATGCTGAAGTTTTTAAATCTCTATCCGTGTGCTTAAAAGCTTATTTAATAAAGCTTTATAATATATATATATATATATATATACAATTGACTTAACCAATTTATTTTATGATTTTATTTACTTAAATCTGTTTACTTTGATAATATGACTATTATTTTTAAATTTTATTTAATTTAAATACTCAGCATTAAAAAATCTTTCTGAAAAAATACGTCAAACCAAAATAGGTGGTCCAAAATAACTTTAAAGATAAAAAAAGCGCTGATACAAGTGCATTAAGGCTGATGGAAACTACTTTGATTGAGACACAATCGCAAAATTACGGTTATCAAATTTGATATCGGCTTAATAAAATGATCGAAGTATGTATGTCTCCACGTTGGATAGGGTTAGAATACTTTCTTAAATGACCATGCAGCGTGGATGGATAGACTTTAGCCACTAAGATGCATTGTGAACTGCAATTCAAAAGATTTCATGATGAATATCAAGCCCAAACTTAGATGGTTTAACAAGAAAGCTTAAATGCGTTAAATATATTAGAGTGTAGAGGTAGATAGAAAATTCTCAAAAGAAACTATGAACTACCTTAAATTAAAAGATCATTTACAGAAATCAACGCAAAAAACGACATCATGTCTTACTATTCTTGTCTAGATCTTATTTATCGCCTGACAAATGGAGGATAAAATCTTGAGAATATCGACAAATTTTCAAGTTCTATTCGAGTCTTAACTTAACTAACTCTGAACTTTAAATATTCTGACCACAATTGTTTGTATAATCTACAGAAAATATTCCGCAGAATATATTTTAAAAATTAAATGCTGTCCGGAAGGGTGCAAAAATACTAACTTGCTATAGCTAGATATCATGTGGTTTTATATTTTAATTAGGAGACGGATATGAAACGAGAAGAAAAATTATAACAATGAAATAAAAACTTATATTCTTTTGTTTGTTTTACGCATTTTTTTTTATTATTTTATAAAATTATTATAATAATTTTTATCAAGTTTTAAAAAGCATTTCTATAAAATATCTCGTAACATCTCTTACAAAACGACTATACGACGTCGTTCTTTTATCCTTCATTATTTGAACACTGAAACTCCAGCGGAATTAAGTTCAACAATCTTTATACATTACGCGCATAAAATACTAATTTCTCCTACAATCTTTTGTCTTAACTCTTCTCGACCTTTTCCTTTCACAGGGCAAAAAGGTCTACAGTTTTTGCGATTTTTCTTTACCCGTCCAAGGGAAACCCTTTGTCCGTCCGTCTGCGATTTCACCTCGACACAAAGACAGATTTTTTTTCAACAAAGATTTGTTTTATCTCCAGAACTCTCAAAATTGAGATGAAAAGGCTGGTAACTTTAAGTTGTAATTTTAAGTGACAAATGACCTTTTCCTAATTAAACAAGATGCTTTTTAGATAAATCTTTAATTTTTACCCATACCAGCCTTAAATTTATTGAAATTATTTTTTCTATTTGCAAAAAATGCATTTTTATTTATAACCTGTTCCGTTTTTTACCTTTAAAGCAATTACTCTATCAACCTCTTTCTCATTTGCTTTGTGCTTGTTTTTTATGTTGCTTATTATTACAAAATATTACGTTTTTAATAATTTATGCTTCATAGTTTGCACTCAATAACAACGAGTGCTTGTGTTTTTAGTTGTTTTATTCTTAATTAATATTTTCGACTGATGGTACTTGATGGAAATTGATTTTAAATTCTAACTGGTAAACTTCCATACGTGAAAACACATATGGAAGCTTTTTTTTTTAAACCATGTTCGCTCCCAAACTGGACCATATGGATCTACACAGTATGAAGATATCCACTCCAAGTGGAGTATATGGATCTCCGTAATGTGAAGACGTTTTGACAGTTTGTCTTTTTACGAGAATCGTTTGTCAAACAATTGCTCAACCCAATGGAAGCTTACAAGTTTTAAATGTTTTATTCTTTATAAAATCATGAATATCCACCAATAATTAAATGCTCGTAGTATGAATTAATTATTACACTACAGGAACCACGCCTATTCCGGTATGTCTGCTTGTTTAATCGTTTGAGTAATATTTCCAGTATATAATGAGACATTTTTTTATACCATGTTCGCTCCCATCATAGAGCATATGGATTTGCACAGTGTCAAGATATCCACTCCGAAAGAGGAGTATATGAATTTTCGGAATGTGAAGACCACTTATTTTATTAATCCAATGGGTATCCAGTCCTGTATTTTCGTATTTATTAAAATCTGACAGATGGGGAATCGAACCCACATCTCTCAGATCGCTAGGCAACCAACTATGCTACCGGGGGACAAACATTACATTATATAATATAAAGACACCTGCCCATATCGCTAAAAGCACTTGGTACCGAATCCAAATTTTCTTGAGTGATACAGCTGATGTCAGCCAAATTAATCTAACACATTTTTTTACAATAATGCAAGCTTACAAAAGTATATATTAGTATAAACGTATAATAATATTAATATATAAATGTCATAAGAAAAAATATCAATTTCATTTTCTCAATTTAAACAAATAGATAATTTCATCGTTGTTGCATTTTAAACACAGGAGTCGGAAATGTCTAAAAATACTTACATGTATGTATCGCTCTAACAAGCTAAGGGCTCAGTATAAAAGTTGCCTAAAAAGTACATAAATACAGTAATATTCTTTATATTATTAGATTTATGGGAGGAACTAAATACGTACTGAGGAATATACGTATACATTTTGTAAAATAAACATATAATGTTCAAATACCTTTGTCGTAATCAATCCGCATTGATATTGTTACATTGAAGGTTTTTGTTTGTTCTTTCATTTAATATGTTGATAACATTACAAGATGCAGGCATTTACAACATGGCGTACAAAGTTTTAAAAAAACAGCTAAAATCACACTCATTGAAATATTCATCTTGCTTGTTCATTTCAAAAATAAACAATATAGTGACATTTCAAAAGCTTCCAATATACCTCACAATGTAAACGTAAAAGCTTACGCCCTAATAATACGATATGATTTCTCGTGTTATAATATTTCCAATGGATAAGCTTCGAATAAAATTTTTGGATCGCGTCCAGAAACATTCTTGAATGATTGCAGGTTTGCGTACATTGTTGACACGTGTCTAAAAGTACAATATATTATTTTGATGTGAGCGAACAAGGAAAAGCTTTCGAAATATTGTTGATAAGTCGAGAAAAATGTGAATTTTACAACTTGAATTTAAATCGTGTTCGTATATCATTATTATTTTTATTTTATATAGCGTCTAAGTCACATATATTTTGGCAGTCACTGAGTTTCAGAAAAACTAAATGTATTCATCTCATTTTCTGTTGTAATAAATATCTATTATTATAAAGCAATATCAATTTATATATTTGAACTTAAAAACTTAAAATGCCATTTACAGGAAATTTTCGCATGAATGGGGAAAAGGGTAAGTATTTACTAATAATCTTTCTTAATTTTCATGAATTTCATGACCACGTTAATACCTAATTTATAAAAAAAACCTGATATATAATGTACAGTCGCTTCCGTAATTGATGAATAATAAGGATTGTTTGGTACTATAAGTTGAGGGTGCAAATTTTTCAACTGAAATATTGATTTTTTAAATTTAAAAATTCAGTAAAAATACTAGATATATCCTCGTATAAATCAAATTGTTTCAATAAATCTTCACAGGATAGTTTTTCACTTTTAAAATACTATCTCGTTATGTCAAAGTATAAATATATATTATCCTAAGCATTATTTTCATTTATTATTATAAGTGTAAGCAGAAACCAATCAGATAATTATTGTATTACCTATAAAAGGTAAGATAGAACGCGTATAATATAATATTGTTAATTTTGACTTTGTACAATGTTGTAATATCATAGACAACTATCGAAAAATCACGATGACATGACTACGTTGTTTAGCTTGTCTATGAAATAGATTAGTAAATATTTACAATGGCAATAGTAAATATTATTTTAATTGAATCAAGTTATTCAAATGTATACATATACATTTAGATAACTATTTGGTTGATGAAACATTTACTGTTATATATCAGAAATACCACGATTTTAAATAAATAATAAAAATGGTAAAGAAAAACATTTCGGCGAGCCAGCTATATATTCCAATATCAAATAGCTCAGTAAAACATGGCTGATACTTGACTAAAATTATGACATTGTATCGAACTTATTCAGTGATACTTACCAACGCAATAAATCTTGTTATATCGTATTTTATCAACCAAATTATTATTATGGATCTAAAATACATAATAATTAGACCCAGTTGATCGATTGTTGTATTCATCCATTGTTAAAATATGCATACTTGTATTTCGTATTCAATGATGATAAATTACAATATAAGCTTTAAGCTCATCTATCTATATAATGAAATATCACTATTCACCGGTGCATACAAAGCCCGTCAATTTTCGCTTCGATTTCATACCATCATTAACATTTGCTTAGTCCAGTTACTCACAAAACAATTTGCATTTAAAATTATACTATTAATACTAATTAATGCTTCATTTAATATACAATTTGTTTGGAAACGTTTATTAAGTGAGGCAAAATTAAAACTTACATATGCCTCAAACATTGTGTTCTACATAAAGTGGACGGTCACTCTATCTACGAACAATATCATAAAACGTGTGTCTATATAAAAATATAAATATCTTGTTATTTCAAATAGATTTCGGTTTTTATTTGTTCTATTTCGAGAGTCATTGAAAAGGGTTCTTTCTGGATCTGCAAAATAATCAATAATTATTTTCACTCTGATAACATTACTTATATTACTGGCCAAAAGTGATATGCTTACGTTTCAGTGCCAGAGGTTTCGAATACAAAATCCACCGAAACAGAGTAATTAATAATAATGAATACCTAATAGTTTGAGCAAATGACTAACAACCAATTAATGAAAAAAATTTATCTTCTTTTTCTTTCAAGAATTTTTGACTTTCTCGAGATTCATTCACTCATTTATAAAATGTTCATCGTTACACTCAGGGTACCCAGATTCTTCTTTTTTGTAGCGCAAATGTTGAAACCAATCATTCAACTGTTCATTGTAATTACATATCCATTTGGTGAGTTGCACAACCAATGGACAAAACATAGGGATGGATTACAATATACAATCGAATTCCATTATAATGAAACTAGTGGAACCACCCATTTTATTTCGTTATACTGAAATTTCATCATAAAGAAATGTAAAATAAGTACGATCCAATATGATATTTTGGTTGTACTCTAAATTTCGTTATTCTGGTATTTTCGGTACCGGAATTTGACTGTGCATATATATACGCTTTGTTACCACGAGTTTCTAGATGCATAAATTGTAAATAAAGGACAGAGTAAAAGCTCTCTTGAATACATTAACAATCAAAACTAAAAGCTCGTTTGCTGGAAGTTCTTATTGCCGATATAACTTAAGAACAAATCTTTGTTGTGGCAAAGTATATTGTCCTATGTGTCATCCACTTTACATCACCGTCACGATTTACGCTGGCGTAAACGTAAAAATATCGGCCGTAACGGGGAATACCTCACGAAAAGTGCATTCTCCACTGCATTTACATATCGTCGTATTTCTCACTGAATGCCACATGCATTATAAACATAACCTACTAGAAAAGAGTCACTAAAATTCTTCTAGCTTAAAGAAAATGTATTCAGTTTATAACTTCAATATGTATTTTATTATTTTACATTTAAAAATCCAACATTACGTAACAACATCATATTACCAGAATGTTTTTATTTTTTGATCATCTCATGTATAGAACTAAAATTCTGATAGCGAACTTTATTGTTACAGGAAAATACAATTAAAAGCCATTAATTCGTGGCACTAGATTGCAAATCAAAAATTAAAACATAAATTTACGTGCCGAGACTAAGCACTACACAAATACAGTGAATTGATAAATCTTGCATTTGTGGATTCTCAGAAATTTAATCATTGATATAATTTAACACGCTTTGATAATATATGTTAGATATTAATTAAAATCATGATTTAACCCTAAATTAGATTAAATATGCTTTCAATAAACTATTTTAATATAGTGGCAGTGTAAAAAAATATCTTGAATAAATTATTATAAAATAAAAACATGGTAATAATATGAAAACAATGATACCCCAAGAAGCAATACATCAAGAATTTTCTCCGTAAATAAAAAAATTCCATGCAAGTGAGACTAAAATAAAACAGATGTCCTTTGATAAAATCTTTGAACAAGTTCTACCCATTTATTCGATCCAAAATTTTCTTATTTAAAGAGAATCTTAAAAGAGTTTTTATTAAAGTATTATATTTGATATATAAATATGATTTCTATTATATTTTTCATTTAAATTATACGAATGGGTATACATTTTTTTTGGGCTGCTTATACGTTACAATAATTTTATAATTAATTAAATATTAACATTATAATTATTATGCATCCTTAATTTGTGACCAGTTTTATTGTAAATAAAGCTCTTTTTTATTTTATTTTTATATTCCTTCTATTATTATTCCTATAATAAAAAGGAGGAGAACTTTATTTTGTGCCTCGAAAATAAAATAATACTTCTCTTAATTTCTCCCCTTAAATCCCCTTCCGACATTACCGAAATCATCTCTTAAGACAAATGTCTTTTCATGATAGCGTTAACTTAACCGGAAAATTTCATTGTATTTTCTATGACTCTTACCGTTATAACATCTAAGGAAGTTAATATAACTCCCTGCTTTATCGACCGGACCTAACAAATATCCCAGCAGTCAGTAGGTAGAGCTTTTGCTGCATTGAACTTATGCAGTAGGTTGTACCAGGTAAAGCTAGTATGCAAATAGTATTTTGACAGTTTGCCAATGTTTGCCATATGCTAAACGCAATTGGCAGTCTTTACCCAACACTTTTGACCGTATGGAATTTATATTAGGCAGGTAATTTCCATATGATGGGCATAAGCAAATGTACTCACAATTAAAATCGATTACACAAGTATTTAATAAAACGGTTTGATTGTAATGTATTAATAATAATTAATTAAATGAGAATCATTTATAATTTAGCAAAGTCTTAAAATACCCATTCACTAATTATTTTCGCTAGATGGCAGTATCGTATTTAGAAAAATATTCATCGACATTAAAACAACGTCTTATATATCATTTCAATTTATTTTATTTTTCATTCCTTTAAATTCTTTCAAATTCCGTGAAAATTTTTGCGTAGAATTTTACAATTTAAGACCATTTAAATATCATAAAATTTAATTTAAAAAAACTATTTAATAATCTTTTCCCTAGAACATGTTGAAAATAGAGAAGTCTGGCGGATGCTAATTTCAAAGCTCTATTTTATAATGAATAATATAACACTTTATTTATGAAATGACAAATATTAAAAAATATTCAATTATTTTGTATACCGCTTTGTATTTGATGTGAGAGTTTTCGTGTAATAATAACCTTATGAATGTAAATTGCCAAAATCTATTTACCAAAGGAATTTATAATTTAGTTACACATTCATTATGCGTGTAAAGTATTCTATCTAATTTAGTCGGAATCCTGAAACTTTGAGACTAAACTTTATTTATTTGTTTACCTATGCTTAAACACTTTGGCAGGTGAGGGAAGGTTAACCAAAGGTGAAGAGGATTCGGTCTTCTGATGAATTGATTAACGATGTTTCCTTTTTGTTGCCACGTAGTATATCTATCAAACAGATGTTAAAAGTACACGATGCAATCAAGTATTATTCACTACGTCAATGTTTTAATATTATACACACACACGAATATCGTCTTTACTTAAATTTACAAAAAAAGACGCCGAAAAAACATGTCGATATTTTTGTCTCACTCCTCACTTTTTGTTTTCCAATCGTTCTCCCATTTTCTCATTTATTTATTAAATTAGTATCAAATTAACATGACCGCATTCGAGATAACATGAATGTATGGTGATAGCAGATCATTTTAATAGTCTTACTATGTTTTATCTGTTCATTGTTTTGTGTTTACAGTGATATTTAAATAATTTAATACATATTGAAAATACTAATGAGTATCGAATAAAAAGCTTTAAATAGAATTATACCGTTATTGAAATAAGAAGAATATTGTTAGCGTACACAATACGTTTCTACATTATATACACAATGTAGTATTTTAACTGGATCGATGCTTTTGAAATAATGTCAACAAATATCTATTTAGATTAAGTTAAATCAAACTTTCTTTTGAATTAGAAAAATTAGAAGTAAAAGAAGTCAAATATAATTTACTTTTATTTTAAATAAAAACTATTTGAGGCTCTATGTTTCGGTGAATTTAAAAGAAAACTTATAAATATGTTTAACAATTTATAGAAAACTAGGCATTTAGTACAAATTCTAAAAAAAAATGTCTCAAACTATCCGATGTATAAATCTATTTCAGTATTGGATAATCAAAATCATAAATTCGTTGTGTGAACTAGTCTAGCAATAACAATGATTCTCACTCAATCGCTCTCGGATCACTGTCGAGTCATTCCAACCGAGAAACATTCCTGGACATTAGGCAAACATTTACATTACAGCGCATTGCGATGAATTATACTCATTTTGTTTATAGGGTATCCAAAAAACTCAAAATGAATCAAATTGGGAATCATAATTCACCACTCAAAAGTCAATAATCAGTTACTCATTGTCTAGAATATATAACGCACACGTAATTAAGTTAAATTATTGAATGGTTAATCTTTAAATATATCAAAAATTAACGAAAGCTTTTGTCGCTAATTTAAGTTCTCAAAAGCTCTGACCCAAAGCTGTCGATATCGCATAAATTCAAGTCGAGTTAATTAGTAGGTAGTGATTATTATTCGCATAGTAACCGAGTAAAGTATTCTAAATTGCTTAATCTTTCATACGTTATATTAAATTACACATCATCATCACTTTCCAGCAGTATGCCAAAGTTTGCAGTAAATAGCTTACCCCTCGTTATTTGCGCCTTACATGTAGCGTATATCACTCTAAAGTACTCGGGAACTTTAAAGAGGTGTTGGTTTTAACCATTCCTCTTATACTTGGTTGCCCTGATACTTATTTCGTTACTTACTTCCCATACGGAACATCCGAAGGTGCGCCCTCTAATACGCTTCAAAGTTTTCGGAAAGTGTACCTTCTTCATTCACTTGGAAATTAATTTCAGGGAAGCTTTGGGAAGTTGGACGGGTATGTAAATACTAATTGTGGGACAAGGTATCTTGCAAAATTCTTGAAAGACCTATTGAATAAATTATTAGGTAATATTATCATATTAAATCGATAGTTAACTAACACAAAACGCTTAAAGTATCAAATGATTAAAATATATAATACAACTTTTATAAAAGTCATTTTTGTAACTGCAACTCAAGTTTTACTCTTAAAAATCTTTTCCTAATGTTTTAAGTAATTTGTCACTATCTTACATTTCTTTCCTAGTACCGAGCTATGAAATATATTGAAGAAAATAGTTCCCGATGTCTCAAAGTTTACATGTAAACTTTTGACTCGAAGTTTGCGGGTTCAAATCTCACAGCAATAGGATTTTTTAAAAAGCTTAAAAAAGAACTACATGCCCAAAGTGGTAAAAAAAATGCCTGATAAATAATCATTGTACAAAACAAAAAGTCTTTACAGTGCGTAAATGCATATCATTTTGACTTCACACTGTTCAGATCTATGTGCTTCACTTTTGGAGCGTATATGATAAAACATATGGTGTAGTATCAATGGTATGAATATACGAAGCAAAATACATATAAGAATATAATACAAAAAGAATGGATGAATAATTAATTAAAATAGTTAATATTAGCATTTGCATCAGAAGTCAGTTTTGTTTAACTTAATGTTTGTGTTTATGAAATTAATCAACATGTTTCATGGAAATGTTATGTGTGAGAACCCTCAATAACTTTGAATAATATTTATTTTATTCCACAGTTTGCACTTTGCAATAAACGCTACACCCATAAAAGCTGCAATGCTGGGATTATTTTCAAAGCTTTCGGACTAGATGTACAGTGTACACGTACTGATAATTATTATTTTTCAGTCATCTTGTTAATATACTATGTGTTGTTCTTTTAATGAAGATGTTAATAATAGTTTTAAATTACTTTAAAATGTTAAGAAATATTTGATTTAAAGATTTGATGGCCATAAGTTGACAGCATGTGGCATACATTTTTAAAATTGTTTTGTGGGATTGGGAAATAAATGAAAATAAAATACGAGAACGATTTTTTTCATAAGCGACAAAATATGAATTAATCAATTTGAACTAGACACTGTAGTTTGCGTATTTCACAGTAATTATTGTAGACAAAAATAGCATAAGATAACTTTTACGTTCATTTTAATAACACTAGTTAAGTATGGATGTTTAAATTATATGAATAAGAAGCTTTCTAGCGAGATCTGTTTCTGCAAGTCCGTTGGCAGCGGCACTCGAGTCGCTAGTGCCATAACGGCCCGGCACCATACCGTACAATAACGGCGGTGTAACGGCGTCGTTAGCAGCGCAACGGAAGGCCTGCCACGCAATAAACTAACGACTGAAACATCAAAGGGACGCAATAAAAGATCGCTCTCGGCAAATCATCGTATTAACGAATATATTTATAACCGTTCAATTCAACATGCTGTATGGCCGTTATCCGGGATAGTTACGATGATAGTAAATGGAATAGATTAAATATAAAGATACTCTGTTCACAAACTCAAACTATTTGCTTACCTGGAGAAATACATCTTTTGAAACACTAAAAAATAGCCATTAACGTTACAAACGATAATAACTCCAATACGATATACAATTCGTAATTGTAATACTATTGTAATTGTAATTACGTAATGGTAATTTTCAAAATATTGTCTAAAAAAATTGTCACAAAAGAGTGAGAATAAGCTCAATATTTCAATTAATTTTATCTTTACCTTAATTTTTCCAAATATGAACCGTATCAATTCCTATAATTTTTTTTACGACCATTAGTTATAATCCAATTGCTCAACCCATCGGGAATTCGGTCTTAAATTTTAGATTTTTTAAATCTTATGCGACCATGATATTCAAACCTGTGATCAAATCTACATGCTTATATCAATTACCTAAAATATTATTATCAATTTACTTGACACATTTATAAATACTGACAAATAATAACGTTAAATGTAAGCTAGCCTACCCGAAATACTGAGTAACTAATTGATTGAGTAAAATTTCACGTTTATTTACTACTAGCTGATCAGTACCCGGCGTTGCCCGGGTCCCTTTTTGTTTC
>JAGVSQ010000875.1:0-33569 GCA_022683975.1 Rhyacophila evoluta
AAAATAACTTTAAAAATGCTTTTTCTGAGGAGCGATTAATTCTTAAAATTGTTTTATTTATATATCTGTTGAGTAAATCCGGTAGCAAGAGCAGATTATTGAGTTTTTAACAAATTGCTATAATGTATATATATATATATATATATTGAGAACGAATCGATATAAAAAAATTCAATAAATATAACATAACCAATTTTGCTGTATAAATAAAAACAATCAAATGATATTGTTATCAATGTTTCCACAATTCAACATTTCTAAATCGAAAATAGAATAAAGATTGCTAACTTGATTTAAATGTCTTGGTAATTCAATCATTAGTGTTATGTTTTGACAATTATAAAGAAACCTTTTAAATATAAATACTTTTTAATAGGTTGCTACACGTTTTAATGCTAGAAAAATAACGGAATGCCAAAGACAATGATTTAAATTTATGTTAGGAGGTTATTTTTACAAAAAGACACATGTTTAAAACAGATTAATCAAAAGCTCACGAAACTACTAAAACAATAAAAGATGGAACGAGTGTCTTGTGAACAATACATAATCAAGTCGTATAGAAGACAGAACTAAAATAGATCTAGTTACAAATTACTCAACTTGTTCATTAAATTTGTACATCGACTACTGACGATAGGATTCAAATGTGAACATTTTGCATTACTACTGAAATTCGAAACCCAAAGTGCAAGAAACATTTCATTAAGAAATTTAGTCATTTTTCAAACACTCAAATTGTTTTAATACTCTATCTTGGAGATGATTTAAGAAATATACATGTTTACAATACTACATATAGGATATTCTAATTGTGATATTGTTTCAATTATTTTAGTAATTAAAAATGTTGGTGCTGTATGATATACGCACTGGAAGTTAAGAAGAGCTTTTCACAAGAAATTTAATTTAAAGAGTCATCGTTCAATAATGTTTCTTGTGTAAAAAGTACGTCAAACTAATGAGTAACATTTACTGCCGTATTAAGCCGCCGAAGCTTTCCATGAAAAGTAATAAACCGAAACGAGCTTTTGCAAAAGCGTTATCTAATCAATCAAAACAGCATTACAGTCGAAGGAGCCTGGAAAGCCTAAACGATACCCCTCGTATGAAATCGTCCTTAAAAAGTCTTGTAATTTTACAATCCATAGCAAGGAATAAATAATACTTAAGGCATTCGTAAAACGTGAATAAAAAAACTTTTCTCGTTACTTCCATCGCGATAAAAGAAAAACTCGACGTTGACTTAATTAAAGAAAACCTTTTATATTCTCATTTTCGTGTCAACTGATGGACTGGCCCGAATAAATTTGAATATAGAAAGCTTAGAAATGTGTCGGTCTTATAAAAAGTTATCCACGATCGTGCTAATATTGACTCACGATGATTCTGTCAACATGCCTTTAGCACTTCAATGATCACCGAATGTATTTTTCTATAGCACATTCACTCCAAAAGTGGAGTACATGAATCTCCGCATATGATGAAAGATTATTTCACGAGAAATGATTGTCCTGAATTTTTGAAAATTCAACAGCTGTGAGAATCGCGCGCATGGTGACCTTTCAGTTACTGAATAAGTCCGAATATGAAATGAAACTTAAAATATATTTTAGCATATATTTAAATTTGTTAATTGCGTACTCATCGGTGTAACAGTAAACATTCCGCTATCGTATGGCCTCCTTACAATCTATGGTTATATTTTATCCTACAATAATTTTATCCAACACAACATTGGTTTACAGTAAATGCTTCATGTAGTAGATTAGAAAGAAGAGAAAGCAAGTTCTTTATAAAAAATATGTGTAAATAAAAATTCATAAATTATCTCCGATTTAATAGAAAGTATCAATAAAGGATAAGAAAGTTTTCGATTAAAATATATAGCTAAGTGTATCGATAGATATTTCGGATATTACAAGTAGACTACATAACCGTGTAGCAACTGAAATAGTTATTGGATAACGTTAACCTGTACTTTTCGTCGTATTTCGAATATTCAGTATATGATTCTCATCTTTTTTTCTTGAATCTTATTTTGGCAGCTTATTTCTATTGATTGTTAGCCAGCTGATCAATCTGTCAATTATCTAGTTTTACTCGAATTAAATATATAGAAATACGGGAATCAAACCCGTAACATCTAGCACGCAAGTCAACGTGGCGTCGAGGTAACTGAAACAAAACATTAATTACGTGTACTTTTTTTTCATAATTTTTAAATAGAATTCTGCTAAGCTGCACGCTGAAATTAATAAACATTCATCGAATATTAAAAAATATAAAAGAACAGACAATTATTCTCGGAATAACAAGGCTGTTTTTATAAGAGAAGCCAGTGTTACCTGAAAACTCGTGGAAAATTTCTTGATTATGTTTCATTGTAATAAAGACATAATGGTTTTCGCAAATAATTGACTGTAAACCAAATTATGGTACCGCGAAACTTGCCTAACGAAATATGACAGAATTGGTAATTAACAAATAGTGCTTAGAAGTAGCAGTAATCACATGATAGATATCAACCAAAAAACGGACGATATTTTCATATACACGAGTGGATAATAAATGTCGTAATAAATCATACTACGCTGAACGCATGCTTTTTTCACTAATTTAATGTTTATGTGTCAACATTTCATGACGAAAATATAAACTAGCATAAACATTAAAATGATTAAAAATAAAATAAAGATAAAAGCTTCTGCGTGTTTTTAAACTTTCGGAATAGTTCGGTTTATGATGAAATAATAAATAAACAATTTTATACTAAACACCAGAACAAGATTAAAACTATGATCATAGATCTGGTTAGGTCATGTAACTCAATAGTCTCAACCTAGCCTACAAATTCTTCAAACTAAACGAATTTTTGGCATCCTGGAGTCACCAAATTCAGTTGTATACAATATTCGGTGGAATAACGGAATGCTACTACAACCTTGTGAGAATATTGACGATCCTAGTCGCATAAATATATTCTGCTTTGGGAGAGTCGATGAGAGGATACCATATTTATAACTAGGAATTAATTGAAGAAGTTTAGTACATGGATTGTATTAAAAATCCATTAATACATAATTAAAATTACAAAAATGCTTAAGCAATCAGAATTTACTTACTTTAAAGCTTACATAACACGAAAATATATACGCTTTCATGATATTGAACGTAAATTGTGTTGGAACCCAATTTTATTTGACTTCAATATATTTCGTCTTTTCCTATTTTTATAGATGTCCTAAAATTTTATGTCCGTGGCTCTTAAAATTTGTCATAGTTTTCGTTGGGTAAATAGATAGTATGTATACTAAAAATTGAGCGTATGTTTATATTATTTATTCCATGTCTGCCCAGTAAAGCTCTCAAATGCCACGTTCCTGTAATGGTGCTTAATGTAAAATTTCATATTTGTCATATGCTGGAAAATGTCAAAAAATAATCACGGATCTGCTTTTTTTTTGACGTGACAAACAAATATTTAATAAAGCCTAATAATTTGTTACAAAACACGCGATTAACTGAAATATTATGATCCCTTATATTAAACAATCTACGTTGCGAATTTTGTAGTTCCTATCGCCAGCCAACGAATCAACCACGATGAACAAACAGCCGAAAAAACTGCGCTAAATATTACATTGCGTGTACGAATAGTCAGAAATTACCCCCGGCCCCATATTAATATCAACTATTCCATTTAATTTACGATAAGAATGTACGGTTAATGATCACCACAATAGATCCGCGGGGTAAATGAAGGTGACACATGCCATCAGAATCAAGTACAATTTTTTTTTTTTTTTTACGAAAGCCCTTTAAAGGCTTGTTCACAGTCTAGACCAGAGTTTTCAACCCAATTTGTTTCTAAAATCCCCTTATTAAAATGCATGCTTCAAAGAACCTACGTACATTTTAAAATAGTATAATACAAAGTCTCCCCGATAGCGTAGAGAGCCTAGCAATCCAAGGAATACCGGTTTGGTTCCCCATTTGTCTGGTTGGTTGGTTGCCCACCCAGTTGAAAAATTGTCTGACAAACAATTCTCGTGAAAAATAATCTGGAAAGACGTCTTTGCATTGCGGAGATGTTCCACTTTCGGAGAGGATATCTTTACACTGTGTAGATCTATATACTTCACTTTGAGAACGAACATGGTATAAAAAAAATACAATAAATTTGTTATATTTGGAGACTAATGCTTGACGTACTTAACTGTGTCAAATATATCGTTTGTTCAGTTTAGGTGATTATTTGATTTTCGTCAACAATATAGATATTGTGGACATATTGTTACATTTTGATTTATTGAGAAGCTTCAGACTGATAACCACGAAGATTTTTCTAGTATTGTATCACAATAAGGAAAACTTCAAGTACTTTTTGATATCAGTCAAAATGGCCCGTGTCTCTTAAATAGTAAATTCTACAGCTGTAGGATGTTTGAAAATCTTAAAGTGCATGATTGAATGCTGAATGGATTACAAAATTGGCTGATAAGCTGATCCATATACTACATTTATGGAGTGGTCATTTATTTTACACTATAGACAATTTCCGAGCGAACAAAGCAAAACATTTACCAGTCTGTGAGTACGATAATTCGTATGCATGTTTCTTATAAACAAAGTAACTATTATATTTCTATTTGTGAGTAACAAAAAAAAAACTACTTAACTGTTTATATAGATATTATGTTACACATTTTAGTCTTGTAATCTAATCAGAAGCAATGTCAACAGTAACAGCTAAGTGTCAAAAATTACAAGAATCAAAAATGAGTACTAAATTATACAATACTATATTGTGAACCATATTCATTAGTAATACAGTTAAAACACTAATATAATATGCAATTTTTTATTAATCCTAGAATATTTTTCTATTTAAAAATTTTTGTTCATATCTGTGCATTAATCTATAATATTAAATTGCATTCGCTTGTACACTCAAAATGGGCATTAAAATTTCACTATTCGTATAAAGCGGGGTGAAAAAATATACGAACCGCATCGAAACTGTATAAATATATCTATGTATATACTACACTAACACTAAAATACAAATACATACAAGCTATCGGTCATAAATGCAGTTTCCTGGTGTACACAAAAATTGGTCCGTGTCGGAAAACTACAAACATCTAGCCAGTAGCGCAGAGTGGAGACATGTTTTCATTATATATATTTTTTTCAATTTAAAATTAAATACACGAGCATGCAGATTACGGCCAGTAACTTTTCTAATAATTATTTCAATTCACTACACTATTCTTGTATCAAAATCAGCTGAGAGAATTGGGTAACTGATCTTTGGACGAGTATTTAATTTATATATATTACAAAACCGTATCAAGAAATATAATTATTAAATTAAAAGTATGTGTGTATTAATTTAATATAATAATTCAAAATCATTGTTATACATGTTTACGGAGTTATTTTTATAAATTTTCACTGCATGTTCATTTAAGCTTAGTCTACCTAACAACATATTTTTTTTGGAAATCAAACATGATATAATAAATAACTGTGAAAGTATCTTTGAGAAGCTATAGAACGCAATTAATAACTATAAATTAAATAGATTTGACAAAATATTTGCTACATCAGCTAACAGTGTACAAACAGGCAATATATATATATACCATGTATTAGTGCTATAAGATATTATTTATAATCTATAGAAAAATGTGATATAAATAGTTACTAAAAGCGAGGGCAAATTGGAATCAATGCAAACACATGAAATATTAATCTAAATTAGACGTCGAAATAGTAATATTATATTTAATATCATATATAAACGTTCGCTTCTGAATAAACACTGCTAATATTTTATACTTTTATTAGTAAGTGCTCGGTAGAAATCTCTTTCACATGTTAAAAACTATAATGTATAATAAACATTTTAATTCTGCAGGTTAGTTATTTTTGCCGACAGTTATATTGGAAATCACAACGTTATCAATATTCACACATACTTTTTACATCTTGAATAGTTAGATAAATAACTTCATTTTAATTTTTTTCGGATACAATTTCTCAACCCAATGGGCACCCAGACAGCAATTTTAGATTTTTTAAAAATTCGACACATGGGGAATCAAACCCACTACGCTACTGGAGAGACCAAATTCTATATATACTATAATATTACGAAAACATTTTAAAATGTAGTACACGTTAGTTACTGTCGAGGAAACTTTGAGGTTTGAATGATGTTTTTATTAAATATACGAGGCTATATTTCTTGTGGTATTTTTAATAGCGATCATTTGCACAAGTTAAAGAATTAATCATATAAAAGCTTGGGTGTTGTCAATATGACATGCCACTGAAGTTCACCTATGTAATATGTACGAATTCCGAGGCCGAGAATTAGTATGTTCGGCGCGGAGTTGCGAAAACGCTAACAAAACACAATAATTGCGTCTGTGGCGACACAATAAACGTAGCGTGGCTTTCAGAATTAAATGAACGCAATAACTACGCATACACACGGAAAGCTCGTATGTATAATATAATACGAAGTCAAGAAAAAAGCTCCATTCTGACATTCAGACATTTAGAATATTTTACAATTTGATACGAACGAGTGTAGTCAAAGTTTATTCGCGGTAATTTTAAATAATTCAAAAAGGTTTCGCGGAATAGGTATATGAAATAAATGATGATTCTTTTGTTTATTTAACGTGAAGTCATAAAAAAGCTTTAAGCTCTAAATGGATTAAAAGCTCTAATGTGGATATTAAATAACCATTTTTTATTAAACTGGTTATTTTTTATAAGTCTGTAAGTGTATTAATTTACAATGTAATGATTTTGAATGATATTTAAGCTAGTTAGTTAGATCTAAACTAAAAAATATTTAAAAGAAAAACTATACAGGCGCAAATTTGTAAACTTCATTTAGAGTAATATTGTTCCACAAAGCGATGACGTACTGGATTAAATAATTATTTAAGTGATTTTATTATATTGAATTTATATAGTGTATGACGAGTTTTCTTGATAATTTGTTTTATTTATATTACAAACTAAAAACACACTTAAAGGTTAAGCTACTACAACAATCATTGATACATATATACATATTTGTAATCTGTTACATGTCTTGTGTTAATTATATTGATATCTCAAGTTTTCCAAGTGTTTCTCAGTATTAAAATTTCCACGTGGGGACGCAATATAATTTTGTATACGTTATATGTAATTTTATTATTTTTGAAGTAGTTCCAAACAAATAAAGACGTACTGATTTTTACTATCTAATAATTAGAGGAAAAGTATTTTTTCAGTCATAATGTCTATATCAATTCTGAAAGAATATTAAAAAGTCGCGGACAGATGTCATCCTACTATAGTCTGCTCCCTAATGAGGAAAGCTAAAAGCTAAAAGACGCGAGGGATGAAAGACTGTTGCATTGTGAATAATAGTGAAAGGGGATTTCCCGTTCCAGCGGATGGGGGTTGAAAGTCCATTGAAAAGAGTGTGTTGCACAAATTGTAATTGCATCGCGGCGGATGTAGCTGATTCATATGCACTTTTTTTTCTTATTCTGCGGTTAACCATATTAGGGATAAAGTAATACTTACAAATTAAAAATCGCAAAAAAGCTTACCTTTTGAATAGGAACAGCCTGAACAACCTTCGATCTCATGCAAAATGTCTGGGATTCTAAGCTGTAAAAACCGAATACCATTATTGCCAGCACTCTCACAGTGCAGCTTCACGGTCGCGGGATAAGGCACATGACAAAGGCCCAAAGTAACTATATATTAAACTTTGAGAACCTGCGGAAGATTTTAAGTAATTCGATGGTATGATTTTGTTCATGACGAGGAGAAGAAAACAGACCATGCAGCCACTAATCAGTGATAAAGTGGAGCTCCAATGCTGGACTTGGCTAGACAAGACAGTCTTAGCCCAACCTAATTATTCTTCAAGTCGACATTTTTCGACGTCCTGAAACACCGATAAATATAATATTATACATTCTATATAATGTATTTCACCGAGATAACGGATACAGAAAAAGAAGTAGCATTTTTTAGATAAAATCTGTCTATAAAGTTTCTTTGAATACCTTCCAACTTAAACACAAATAATGAAACATCTGAATGTAATAAATATTATCAAGAGGATAACGCCAAATCTTTCCTAGACATGTGTTTGCCAAAAAAAACACCATGTATAACAATCGCTCCAAAATCACCAAACAAGAAATGTATTATCCAGGATATTCTGAAAATAGCAAGTCTATGTAAAAATAATTTGATATACTTTTGATAACACTAAAAAATAAAAAGAACCTGTATGTATTCTGCGATATATTAAAAAAAAAATACGTATATATTCTAACCCACTTCTTATCCTTTCCAAACAGCACAAAAATATAGACGAATAAAAGGAAAGCGAGCTTTTAAATGTGAAATCACCCGGCATAGAAAAGACGTGTAAGCTTTTTTGCATTTAATTTTTCGAGTGATGACACCTTTGAACAAGCGGTATTATAAAATTTATACATAAAACGGTTTCTTTTGATAAAAAATCTATGAATTTGTCTCTTCAAAAAGACTTAAATTTATAGATTATTCGTTCATTATTGTTTACAAGTATAAAAAATTTCAGAAAATACGCTAGAAAAATTCTTATAACGATAAAATTTTTACCATCCTTAAAAATCTGAAAATATAATTTATTAAAACTTAAAATTATTTACGAAGTTTTATGACAGAAATTTTGTAACATCACAAGTATAAGTACAAGTACATAGGTATCACAAATCATTTATAATTTAAATGGAATTTAATATTTTTGATATTGAATAGTTGTCAGCAAAAGCTTTCATAACTAAGTATTGTATATAACTGCAACACATAAATATTAGATTCATAAAGTAGATTTCTTCTTGGTGAAAAAGCTGTCCTTTTTATTTTTCTTCTGTGTACATGTCAAAATATAATATTCATTGAGAAGCATTAGTAAATATTCTTTAATATTATTATTGGATGTTTACTGGAAAAATTAAGTATGTTCTTGGTTAAGTTTGGTTTCGTAAAATTTGTGGTTTTTGAAAAGTTTATAATTACTTTTAAAATGCTATAATGAAGTAGACTTTAAAGCTGAAATTATGAGAGTAATTTAATTAAAATTCATAAATGACTAAAAGGGCCTTAAAAAAATTTACATTAAATTAACCTAGGACTAAAAAAATAGTGTAAGATGAAACTCACCATTAGCGAGCGCCACGGTGTTGGATATGGCGAGCCACAGTAAGAATACAGCGGTACCGAGACGGTTTCGCTCCGCTGTGGTCCGTCCACCACAGCCGCCGTACCGCTGTATCATTTTACCGGCGCGGCCTCAGACGACCGATCGCCTCGGCTCTCCCCTGTATTTCCACCAAAGTCGGTGAAAATCGACAAAAAATGACAGTGATAATAACAATAGAATTGAATTGGAAAGTTGAGACATATATGGGGGTCCAATCGGTTTAGGTAGGAGCGAACGCCTCGGAAAACAGTAGGGAAGGAAAGGAGGTACTTACTTTTTTCCAGAGCCAATGAAATGGCTACTCTTTATGGGAATGTTTCAATTACCATAGATAGATACAAAGAAGGATTCTTAGGGAAAGGTTCTAGATAACAGATATCCACAGTAATTTTATTGCATTTCGCAATGATAGAAAATACTATTCACAGAAAAATACCGTGAATTAAGCACGAATTTTCTATTATCAAAAAATCCACTGAGCTTTTGAACAACCTTAACAGATATTTAAATATTCGTTGAACTCGATTACTTTTTTTATTAATTACACTTAAAAATTATTTTTTAAATTTAAATACGACACACGCAGACACATTAATATCACAGATATGGAATAAGAATCCAATAACAACACAGATTTATTTAAATGTAATTAGGAAGGATACACTGGAAGTTCAACAACACAGAATTCCTAATTAATGCGAGATTATATTTTAAATTGAATATATTTTGTCAATGATTATTTAACTACTTGTTGTTATCACAACACACTTTTCGGAGCATCCTGTAGTCACGTAAATTTCGTAACTGTTGTTTTTAAATTATCTTATTTAATTTATACGAATTTATTATTGTCAAACTTTTGTAAAAAGCTTAAAAATGTGACGTTTCGTAGAACAAGTGATAAAAGAAAGCTATAATACAGCCATATCCTTTTTATTTAAAAAAATGTTATGAGTTTTATGCTGTACAGGTAGATTTTTACGTTTTATTTTGAGTATTGAAACTTTTAACGACTGTCTTTTTCGTTTTAAAATTGTTTTGATAGAGTTTTTCGTATTGTTCTCATCGCCCGATGCGCAAATTCATTTGAACACACATTTTGGTTACATAGTAATCAAATTCAACCGAAATCCATGATACAACATTGTACAGATGACGAGTACTTTGTATTGTAATTATTTCTCTGGCCGGCCATAAAAACAGCCCTTACGTGCGCTGTCAGCTATTTTTCACATTAACCACTTTTTCTTTTTACTTTGCTCTTCATGATGTTTACTTTAACGCTCAACTTTGTACGGCGCTGTTTAAAAATGTCACCCTTAAAAAACATTTCATTGCGCTGCAAAAATAACTTTTTAATGTAATAATTTGCCAGTAATAAAAATATGCAACGGGCCAAAAACTACTACGTTACACTAACACCACAAAAACTAAAAAAAATATTATCTATAGTAACTTTATTTCCGAATAACCTACGCTATGTTGGAACATAGTTCTCATCAAATCGAATTAAAGACTTTATCTGCTTGAATGTTCGCCTGTTTGATAGAATTTTAAACTTCGATCTGCCAGATTGAAATGTATTGTTTTCCTAGAAATCATTGTGATAGCAGTCATTCATCGATAAGAATTCTTGTCAATGTGCAAAACGCTAAAAAAATATATTTTTTAGGCACAATCACAATATATGAATAGAAAATTCGATTATTTTGGTTTAATAGACAAAATAAAAATCATTAGTTAGTATATTTAATTTATATTATCTACCCGGTAACCGAGGTATAAGTGTGCGCGCTTTGGAACCAGATATTCCGGGTACAATTCTCACATCTGACCACACACATGAATATGGGGTTAAGCAATTTACTGAAAATCAATCCCAGTGGGAATAAAAAATGTCGAAATAGTTCTGGACAATGCAGAGACGCACATATTTCATTTCTGATGTGGTCATCTTAACACTGTTGAGATATATGAGTTCGGAGTGGACATGGTAAAGATAAGGGTATTTTACGTGTATTTAGAAGTAGACTATACATACGGTTAGATTGAAAGATGTTAATAAAAATGACTTTTAATATTATGAAGACAAATAAGCCTAACACATGAAGCGGAAATGGTAAAAAAAATGTATGACACGCAAAGTAGAAATATTTTTAATTATGATTACATGCGAAAAGAATGATTGGTATTATTAAAAATTTTAGGCGTGGCACATGTTTCATATATGCAAAAAAATCTTTTGACCGTCAAAGAAGGTCAATATCATAGTACAGGACTACTAATGAGCCATATCACCTACATATTAACTTTTTACTATATTTCAATCAATATTTTTTCATAAATTGAATGTATGTCAGTTTATAAAAAGATAATTCGCTGTTATATTAATCCGTAAATATTGATGACCCTGTTTCATAGAGCTATTAGTAGTAGTTTGAAAAAAAGGCAACTAAAGAAGAGCGATATCCATGTAAACATGGGCAATACATATAACTTAAATTCAAAGAAAAATTATTCTATGAAATTGTGTTATTGATATAATTTATAATACATACGTATATTATTACAATAAAGAGTAAAACAGGCTTTATATTGTACCTTATTACAATAAGAATTTGTTTTTTTAGTAAATAGAAAATTAAATACCAAATATTATCAATCGGTGCTTTGCATATCGATGAGTTTATCTGCAAACCAGCCAGCTCCATTTGTGCCAAATGTTCAGAAGCAACAAAAAAAATTGTGAACGTGTATGTTACTGCATAGATATTTCAGTGTTTTGTAAAAAATTAAGGCTGAATAAAATGGAATCAAAAGGTTTTTCAACCATCGTTGAAGTTTGCCATCGATATGTCGTTACTGCAGTATTTTTATTGTTATTATTACAATGTTTAAGATAAGTGTATTTATAACATTTATGAGAACTTGTCAAAATTCAAGCAATATCTTAAAAGAAAACAACGTAAGAAGCACAGCGAATTGCTATTTTCATAGTAAATACGCCGTGTCAATCAGGTTTTATTCATAATCAATCGTCGAACAAAAGAGTTCAAATGAAGCAGAGCTTTGTTGTACGTAAATATACCAAACGAAACATTTCTGCGAAAAGCTATTTAAAGCACAAAGGCGTTTAAATCATAACTTTGGACAAGAGCCTGCGTATATTTATAATACATACATTATTTTAGATATAATGCAATAAATCAATAAAAGCGTGTATTCACTAATGGTGTTATTTTTTTTGTTACAGAAATGGACGGCTAAATCAATTTATTAGTTTATATATGCATTGTAAATAAAATATTTGGTCTCCTTGTTAGCGTAGAGGTTAGCGTGCACGGCTCGTATTCGGGAGATGCGGTTGATTCACACATCTACTGGATTTTTAAGTCTCAGAATACAAGACTAGATGCACATTGGATTGAACAATTATTTGACAATCAATTCTAATGAAAAAATATTTTTTCAAGACGTCTTCACCGTGTGGAGATCCATACACACACTTGAATGAATAATTATTATAAAACTATTTCTCGTAGTATGAATTAAAGAAATCTTATAAAATGTACATAACAAGCTATGATATAAAGGCTTTTTTGAAGAAGACGTTTACTATCCATAAACGTTACATTGATAGAATAATCTGTTAATTCATACTATCATAAGTGTATTAGTAATAATTATAACAGTTGGTTACTTGACAAGAATATATTATCATCGAAATAGCATTTAACTTATAATGAAATTTAATGGCTGAGTACAGAAACTTTTTTTGAATATCTAATTATTTGCATACATAAGTGAATTCTAAGCTTCAAACGTTGAGTGGCTCTATTTTTAAATATTATGTTAGAATCCACACAGCATCATATAAACATCGCCATAGACACTGCCCTTTATGAGACTCTACGCCATATAGCTCTCTGTAGACCCTGCATCCACTTGATGTGAAGGGGGTTGGACACTCGATGCAGCCTTTGTGGAAGCCTGACATCAGTAATGTTCACAGTAGACTTACGTCAAAAGACCGCGTTAAGGCTTCACCTTTGTGGCAGTGCATTTAGTTAACGTGCTGGCTTCTTGTGAAAGATTACACGTGAGAATCACAACAAAAATATTGACTCTTCAAGGATACACTGTCATAAAGTGAATTAAACGAAACAGGATCAGCTTTATATTTAACAGTTGGATAAATTTTATTTTATTTAGTCTTTAAATAAAAATTGTATTAAAATGTCACCAATTACGTTTTTTTTTCAAACTAAACGTATGCTGATAATCTTATAATCTCGAGATTTATTTAGGAAAATGGTATCTAAACGTTTTATATTATTATACAATAGAAAAAAAATCACCACGTACTGCAAGTCAAGCATTTGTGCGCAAGGACAAAATCAGTTAAGTGCCAATATCTCATTTATAAAGTTTTGTTTATGTGTGAGTTATTTCTCGAAATCGACGATAAATACCAACAAATACAAATGAATATTGAGAAAACAAACTTTTTGATTAAGCAATGAAGTAGTTCCTAATGATGCAAATTAAGGATTGAAATACTGAGTTTTATGTATTAAAAATAGATCGTTATAAAGAAAGGGTTCAGGTGTTGTATATTATACAAACTGTAAAGTAAAATTACACAACGTAACGCAGGGTTAGACTAGTCCGAAACAAATTAATTGCCTTTCAACTGAGTGAGCAGTCCCCTTCAATCTTGTGGGGTTTTCACATTGAAATAATTCGACAAAATATTTTGCAAATTACAGTCGTTGGCCTCTTTTATTCGTTGTTTTAATAAGAGAATATCAAATGACGGGAACACATTTTGTACAAATGAGAAGAGAGTTTTAGTCAAATTATCGTAATCATTTTTTTCCCTCTTGTAGGGCATTCATTAAAAATATATATTATGAGAATTATATGGATCAATTAGCGGAATTAATTTTTTTTATAATGATGTAATAATATTCCTTGGAATCTACAATAAAAAACGGAAAAATGTGTGTGGTTAAAAAAAACAAATAACCGTGACTGACAATCAAGTCTTGAGAAAAAAAACCTGGCTAGATGTGTCTACGCCTTATGAAATTTTATAGGCATAATTTTAGGAGCCGGCAACCTTACACTATGGATATTAATATTTTTAGATTTTGAAGAAGAAATAGTGACGAAAATCGTCAAAAATTAGCGCGAATTATTTATGTAAAAGATATTATTTTTTTCAGGTTAGGTGAGGTTCTAGTACGTGACATATTTAAAATTACTTTGAGCGTGATTATTTGGCTTAGTTTTAATGTACATAATACGTCTTTTTATCCACTAATAATCACATTATGAGAACCATGTGCATAACTTTCAATAAAACAAGACGTGAAAAAAGATTCTATTTGATTGCTAATTTAGGTAAGGTTAAGTTATAATCTGTGAGATATTTCTAGCCCTTTTGCAAGCAAGTCTATTTGGATATATTTGAATGCAGTTAATACGTTTTGTTTCATCCACTAATGATGATAATGATAAATAGAATTGAAGGTACTTGCCACGGAGTATAAAAAGAAATGAAATAATAACAGTGTGCCATAATTTTCTTTAAAAGGCATAAATAAAAAAGCGATCAATCACGCTGAAAACTTTTCCTTTGGTCCGTTTTCACCCAGACAATAAAAAATATATATATACGAAGACGACGCCGAACCGGTGTGCACATATTTAATTTTCAAATGGATGTTTTACTTTTAATGTATTCGCCAAAAGGGCAGAAAAACTCTTTGAAAGAAGAAAGCGGGGCGGTTATTTTCGGCGAATAATGTACTAGTCGGGCGTTTTTCGCACTGCATTAGCCCCGAATAATGAACGACTTCCATTACTTTCCAGCCCCATAATTCATTACCGTATAATGGATTTTTGTATCTACCAAAATGATATCAATTTTTCACCATCGTTCCCCGCGCTCGACCTACGTACGAAACCAACACTACCCAGGCGATATATTACGTTCTAAATAGGAGAACATGCACCGTATATTAAAAAATAAATGTCACCTTCACTATCAGATATTTTTTACTACTGTTCGCTTTACTACCACTTCAAAAATAACCTAATTGTATTATAAATACAACGCCGGGATAGTTAAAATACAATTTATTTGAGGTAAATACAATACAATATATGGGGGGTATTTTTGCAAAGTGAACTTATTCCAATACGCCAAAAATTAAATGAAAATTTTCAACAAGTATTAATTACAAAAAATATATTACTAACTGTAGTTAGCGTATATTTCATATGAAATGAATTTGTATATGCATGCTGATAATAATACTTCAGTCTACCATAGAAGCGAAATGTATAGACAAGCACTATTAATCAGTATTTTTTGGTATAGAATAACCATACATAATAGCACGTTTTTCAGTGTTTATTTTCCTTTTCGGTGTTTTAAAATTGATTTTTTACTGTTTTACATGCAAAAAGTATTATGATAAGTGATTATAATGATTGGTTTGATTTTCCGCAATATTTTTTTACAAGATAGTGGAGTTTTTGCTTTTAAGCCCCTTAATTATTTTCACAATATTTTTTTGTTGAATCGGTACACTTTTTCTGGCGTATTTATACCATTAGTGGCCATATTCAATGCTTACTTTATTTTACCTGTTCACCAGTTTTAAATAATTTAGTATTTAAAATCAATTTCCACCAAGCACTATCAGTCAAAAATATGAATTGCTTACTTTATTGTTGGACATTTACGAATAAAATTCTGAATTATTAGTTTTCGGAAAATGCTGACTCGAGATAAATTGACTGCTAATATCATTTTTATACTGTAATAAAATATAACTGAATCATTCTTTACTAACTTCAAGTTTATTTAAACTCACATATTCATAAAAAAATATAGGAATGAGTACCGGGTAATTGAATTTATTAAATTTTCCGCGATTCTTATTTGGTGGATGGTGGTATTTTTGTTTTTAACGCCCTCATAGACGAGAAGCTAATATACACGCTTTGGAGCCGGAGATTGCGGATTCGATTTCTACATCTGTTGGATTTTAAGAATCCTAAGATACAGGACTGGATGCTCCATGGAATGAGCAGTTGACAATTAATTATTATACAAATCTGTCAAAATATGTCTTCACGAATCTTCAGTAATTTCTCGGTTATTTAAAAATGAAACATAAAATATTTATCAAAACTAAATAGACGCTAGTTTTGATTGATTTCAAATTATTCATCTATAATGCTCGTAAGAAACGCGGAGACACCTAAAAGATCTTTATTGGATAAAGAAAAATGCATCAATTAGGGTGAATTTGTCTGAATGACAAGTATGCTATTTAACTGGCTTAAATATGTATTATAGACAGTTAAAATGCAGATATGCTTTGCGGAGTTATATTTTCAAAAGAAGTCGCTACTTCAGACTTCGGAAGGTATTGAAATAAAACTGAAAAGAGAAGACCTGGGTTTAGGAAATTATGAATTAATGGAAGAATGGCATTCAAAAGAAGCTTGCAGCTTTGTCATTGAACTATAAGTCACTTAATATATTTAAATAGACAGTGCACTTTTAAGAAAGCTTTTTAAACGTATAAGTGGGATATTAGCTTACAGTATAATACGGTTATCTTGTTCAAATAATTGCATCAGTAATATGAATGGAAGATTTACTTGAATTGAATGTATAATGAATGAGTCTTAAAAGACTCGACTACTTCACAGAACTATTGAGGTAAATTTAATAAAGTCACTAGATAGGAAAATGAACTTCGAAATCTTTAAAGCTATATGATCACATTCGAAAATAATATTTTGCTATCAATGGAAATGAAGGAACATATAGGAGAAATATTATATAAACCATACGTAATTGGCATCGATTGATAGTGCTTAATGAAAGTTGATTTCATACTAAAACACCGCTGGCGATTTGCAAGAGGTATTCATATAGAGATAATAGAATTTACTCTGGTTCAATAGTTTGAATTTTGAAAATAATCCCAGCTTAGATAATTAGACAAACAATTCACAACAGATAACTAAATTCTTGAAAATATACACGAATGTTTATGGATATTGTTTATAAATTTATTTCATAATTTTGTTTTATCAGCAAGAGATTTTTTTTGCTTTCCTTTAATTTTATTTTTCTTTGAATTATTAATAACTATTGCTTAATGGCAACGATACATTGATGATATGTTGCTTATTATATAGCATATAATATAAGGATAGGTCTCGTAATTTTATCAGCGTATATTTTAATTACAAATCACTCCTATACAAACAGCCTAAAAATATTTAAAGCCATTCCCGAGTCATAGATAATGATCGCTAAGAAAGATTAAAAACATAAAATATAATAATTTTCAAGTATTCTTCCACTGACAATGAAATTTGTAAACACGTGAAGAAATACACTAAATATTTATATATTACAGTTTTGCTATAAATAACTTTGTAATAAAAGCTCAATATGTTAATGGTCCGAACGAAAGCTCATCTGGCATGGTTGGGCAAGTCGGGAATCGCCTTGCAACGCTGCAGGAGAGGAAACACACATCGAATCTTAATAAACGAATTTAAATTCCACTGCGATGTGACCGATTCTGAGTCGAAAGCTCTGGCCATATTTATAGGGCTGAGGTTGTGACTGCGGTCGCAACTGCTACACTAGAACAGTCTCCCTAAAACTGTGTATTATTAAATTGAATACATTATACTGATAAACAACTTCTTTCTACCCGTATTTATTTTGAATGTGCATATTTCTTATGAGAGTTAATCGTACCAAGTTATGTATGGTATGCAACAATATAATTACTATCGACATATCTATCACATTGTTGATTCCGTACATTTACTTAAGGTAGTATTTATTATGACACCGCGCAATAATAGAGAAAGTTGACTTTCAAAGCTTTGTCAAAATCACTGAAAACAGAATCCCGAAAATCTTGTGAAAATGTTTGTGAACAACTTAGTGTTAATCACACAAAATATATTGCCAATAATAGTTTGCGTATATTTCATTTAAAATGAATATTGTATATTTTTTGTGTGCCGATAATAATACTCCAGTCTACTATATGTAGAAGTAAAACGTATCGAACGCTACACTAAAGCACTATTAATCAGGCCCTAGGAACTGAGAAAAACAATATTATTTCATCAATCAGATCTTTATTCGTATGTAAATTATGTAAAAACTCCTCAAAACAATGTGGGACTGATTTGGTATCAAAAATCCAATTCATTTAATAAACGTTTTTGTTGCCATTTGTAAAATTTATTTTGTGTAGGTTTGGTTATTTTGCCAATCTAAAGTCGATATATTTGAGCAGGGATTTTAGTGGATCATTGAATGTGTACTTAGGTAAAAGTGGACCGAAAGTAGACAAAGTTTGAGATACATCGCTCTGGAAACTCTGTCACGTAGACACGTGAAAACGTTAAAGCGACCGCCTCCTCTCTCTACAAACTGATATCTTGGTTTTCCTTCCCCGCATACCAACGGCGCGACAAGGAATTCAATCAATAATTCCTATTCAACTGAGAACGCGTGCTGTTTATTTTATTGATACTAAACACATAATAGGAAATAAAGCGATTGTGTTTAACATAGTTCCCCGTATAAGTTGGTGTTGCAAATAGTACCCTTGCCACGTTTGTACGAACAATGACTGTTCTGCCAATGACGATCAAATTTGTACAGCGCAATATCGAGAGATAATATGATATTAATATATATACAATACAATACCAATAAACAGTCGATATATTTTGAAATAACAGGAAGATTTAGGTATCGATTTATTTATTTAAGTATTTAATAAGTAAAACCGAATTACCTTACAATTGACAAACTATATTCTAAATATAAATCTCTTTTCGCAATTAGAGAATACTTTAAGATGGTTGGTTGTAAATGAATGGCTCGATCTTAGAATACTTTTTTTCGTTTTTATTTTGTAAAAATGTTTTCGCAGCTAAGGTATTAAAATAATATACGGTAAGAAAGGTGAAATCATAAATTTCATGCACTGATTTGAGTCAATAAGCTGCCCGATGAGAACCGGGGAATCATAGTAGTTATAATACTTAAACCATGTAGAAATAAAGTGGAATTATTTTAACTAAAACATATATTGATAGACTATAGTATATGGAATTATTTTGCCAAGAACTTTTTACGAAAATTAATATTAAAAGAGTTATATTTAGTATTTTGACAAATTGAGTTTCAAGACAAGTTTTATACGTCGTCTCAACGTTGTAAATTATATATTGTATTTCAAACTATACATATTTTATGAATGTATATTATACATAGAACAAGTTATTTTACAAATAAAGAATGATTGAAGAACTTAAGAAATGTTAGATAATGGAGCTTTTTTCTATGTTAGAAACTTTTAATAACGAGTAACAACAAAATTGAAGAAATAAATGTAAAAATACAAATCATGACTGAAACCAATCATTTTGAGCATGTATAAATGATAGGGGACACAGTGAATACCTATGTTAAGGCTTCGGGGGAACTTTTTAATATCTCATCCCTAATTAATAATTATCCGTCGCAAAGGAGAATCTATCTATATGTTTGCCGTTCACTGCAAGATATTTTACAACAAGCTTAATATTTAACGAGCTTAATCCTTAGGCATTTTTCTTCGTAACAAATTATATCTTTCGAAGGAACAGATGTGGGTACTTTGCAGAATATACAAAAGTACATTACATTTATTCAAACTGCCTTTTGTCGTCGGGGATCAAAGACGTCTCGGAACGAAACGAAAAACGGACTATGTCAAATGGAAAATCGGGTTTCTGTGTCTTCTGGCAGAATAAACAGTGTTTAATTTATTGAAAAGGTATTTTTGGCTCGGTTACGTTTCAAGCTTGTGATGACACAATATAAATACTGAGTTACTTCTTAATTAATTGAGGTAGGAATTACTTGATAGAATTACATTTACAACAGTCACCTCGAACTGCCATTCTTATAGTCATTTAGAATGTGTTCCAAGGAATATCTCAGATAGAAAAACTTTACAAATATTTCACTATACACATAGAGCTGTTAAGCCTTATAAACCGTTAGAATAATCATATACTAAACTATTTTATTTCAATAATAATAGGGTTTTATATATACGCCAACACCACAGTTTTAATTACGGCTGATATCTTTCGATAAATCTCTTGAACAGAATCTGATAGATTTCCTGATTGCGCGGTAATTTGGTAACAAAAGTATGTATTTGCATTGTGTAAAATTTCATATGGATGATTGTTTGTTACTTTAATCTAGTTTTAGTTAGCAAATAGTCAATAAATTAGAATGAAGTAGACACGAATGGATCGCAATTTTTTTATAGTTTTAGATGTAACTTTTTGGCTACTAAGAGATTTTTGAAAACCCCAGAATACTTAAACACATATATTATAATTTAGATATAAAGCTGCTTTCACATGTGAATATTATCTTATTATATACTAGTGGTGAAAATTAGTGCGATAGTAATTAATTCTATGCGATTAAATGCAGTCAAGTGCAATTAATTAAATTGCTGTTCATTTCAGAATTGTACGCTGAACCTGCAAATTCCAATACACTATACGTTCCCTTTTACAGTCGTCTTCTCTTTTGTTCTGAGACAAGTATATGGTTTATCGAGTATATAGTAGCTACGTGACTTAATTTATATTGTGACTGAGTGAAATGTAAAATAGAATGCTGGCAGCACCACGAGCAGTGCAGTAAATAAAGATCGTGTTCCTTGGGATGCAGCATGGGTTCTTGTTTCATTGCTCGGTAGACCGCATCTTCCCTGCCTTTCGAACCAGCATGCACGCCACGTACAACTTACTATTGTTGTCTTCCGAAACTTAAAAATAACCGACGAAAGATAAGGAATACATATAAAACTAAGCACTATATTTTAACGGCCAAAATTTATCGGAAAAGTAAGATTTTTATTTCATCTACACTGCTCTTTATGCAACGTATTAAAATAGTCATATTATCACATCTAGTAAAATTTACTTTAAGTCACTCGATAACGATCAAGATAAGAGAATTTAAACTGTCAATATTTCTTCTGTAAATAATTAAACTTTGTAAACACAACCACACATATAATACAAAGAGTTCAAATGTATTTATATCAAAGTGAGAGATGAATTTTACCGTGGGAAAAATCTCTTATCCGAAAATTTCCCCTGAAAAGGTTTAAAAATATTATTCATATTTACGAGTTTTCGAATGATAAATGTTATTGTAGAACCGTAATTGTTCAGATATGACTTTGTGATTTCAATTAATAACTGAACATTTATTTATAAGTAATTTCATGAAATATTTTAAACTTATACATTAAACTTCATAATGTATTAATTATATTCGTTATACATGAAAAAAATTATTGATTACTGCCCATATGGAAAATTAACGTGTAAGAGTTCAATATATCCATAATCTAATCGCAATGGAACTTCAATAAAAATAAAGTCTTATTTATATAGATATATTTCAGAAAAATGTTGTAAATTATTGATAATTCGGTGAAATAAACGGATGATTTCGTTTGGAAATATTTTGACGCCCTAATCATACGATATAAATTTCCAAATATGTTCATATAGTACTTAAACATGTGAAAACTTTCCTTCCAAAATACCAAAATAAAATTCAAGAATAAGATTTATCGACTGAAAATAACTTACCGACCCTTAATGCACTCGTTATATTATTACAACAAAGGCATTGTATAAAAAAGCTCCATTTCACACCCTACCGTAAGCAATGAAGTATTGGATAAAAGTCAATAATGTACTTAAAACATATTATGATACGGTTAACGTTATCAATTGATAAATACCCCAGATGTTAAGCTAGTTCATAAAATAATATTTATCGTAATTTCTAGCATACATGTACAGTACAACGTTGCAAAGCAACTTCCAACTTTAGTAACAGACGAGCTTTAGTTGCTGAGTTATCAGTTAGAGCTTTACATCTGTATACATAATATTAACATAGTATATAGTATATAGTATATGGCACAACTGTACTGTCCACATTATTATTTTAGTAAAATATAACTCACAGATTATTTTTAGGCCAATTTAATTTGATTACACTAACTAAAAGTGCTAACATCAATTAAGAAGAATTGAAAATCTAGATGCCACACAATAACTGAATACATTCAAATAAGTTTTCATAGAACACTAACTTTCTAGTGGTAGTTTTCTGAAATAACATACGTACAGCAAGAATTAGATATTTTCATATAAAACAATAAAATAATTATGAATTTATAAAATTTTCGTTAAAGATAAGTAATGAATCGTAAGTCTTATATTGGCAGTACTTACGCAACGATTATATACACGAGAGTAAAGTTTAAAGATGTTTAAGTCAAACATCGGATCGAGAATAATAGTTTCAATGTAAATTTAGTTAAGTAATGTAGGTTATATAAAATAATATCATACAACTCAGCTAATGATATAAGGAATGTGATATAGTTGTGATACATTTGATTTTGATTAATATATAACAGTGGCCAACTTAGTATGAAAAGTTTAATCAAAATATAGAAAGGAAAAAACTCCTAGTATCTCGAGTGAAACGTGGGTTTTCTTTTCGATCGGCAGCTCGACTCTACCCTGATTGAAAGATAACATTGATCAATAGGAAAACTGGAACGAAAGAAAATAAATACAGGAAGGCGAGTAACTTAAAAAAAATGCTTGGAGCAAACGTTTGCGTTGCAAAACATGACAACACAATTAGAAAACAAATTCAACCGTACTCGTAGTTGCCGTAGTTAATACACGGAAAAGTGTTGGTTGAAGTAGTTGACAATCTTTTGCATGCGGGGTCATTTTACTGACACGCAAGAAAAGTTTTAATTAGACTTAAAAGCTTCAAGCAAACTAGCTTGTCAGCGTGTATGGGACTTTTCTTAAATATGATTATTTCGTAACCATCTGTTGATATGTTGAATCTTCAATATATACGGTATCCATCGTATAGAAATAGACTAAATACTGAATCATTATCGAATGATGGCTTTTTTTACAATAAGTCATCTTTACAATATTGTTATTATATAAATTACATAAATATGATTTCGAGAATATAGAGTTTATGCTTTAAGTTTAACGGATAACGTTGGTGTTTATAATATCACTCGTATTTTTCTTTCGCTTAAAATATGACATATCTTGTCAACATCGTATGCATTTAATTTAAATAATATATTCAGTATAATTGCATCGATTTTTACTTATTATTCAGTATATGGAATAAAATTCACAATAGATATTGCGAACAATCGTCGTAAAAGATGAATAGTGTTAATCTGCAAGTATTTCATGAGTGAACGATATAACGAGGAAAACGTCTATTTCACGTAATTCTCACGTTACAACAAAATCCGTTTTCAAGTACTACGCAGCGGCAATCAATCTTTGACTACTACAAGTGTTTAAGCTTCACATAACAGCATCAATAAACAAACATGATAAACTTATCTTATCAATAAGCAAAATTCCAACAATATTATATTACCGTATTCGATTTAACATGTAGCCTAATTAACAATACGTACGTACGCTATAACTTGTACGAATTACATGTAGCAAATAAACGCTGTAAAAGACGCACCACACCTACTTATTTTGTCTTTAAGCACTGTAAAAACTTATCAACAAAGTACAACTATGTACTAAACTTTCATTTTACCGTAATGTATTATCAAAGAAGTCACTTTTGCGAAAAAAAATGAGAAAATAGTGGAAAATATGTTCATCTATTGTTGATTTGACGAAAAATCCATAAATATGTTAATCTATGATACGGTTTCGTTTTCGGTAAGATTATAACAACATAAACTTCACTTTGCGACACTACACAAACCCTGTAAGGGTAGATTGAATAATCAATACACATATAGTATAGTGATGTATAGTAGAGTAAGCACAGTATTATATATATTATAGTATATGAAACAAACCTTCGAGATAGATTTTTTAATAACAGACTGATTAAGGACATCTAAAATAAATCAAAAACATGGGATAAATATATCAAGTCACTTTATCAGGGACAGAAACAAGGATTAAGCATCTATTTTTGTTGTGTTTTATGACACATACAAAAAAATGTCACTCGTAGACATATATTATAAATAAGTAAATTTTCTATCAAGCCAGAATCACTTTTCACGATTAATTACAGTTCTACTCTATCAAACAAATATGTTGAGTATCAAAATACTATATTTATGGTTATTTATAACGAGGAATGATTGGCTGTCATTTAATTGCTCATTCCATGAAGAATCGATGTCGATTCGTGCGAGAGGACTCATAACCAACGACATTTGGTTTCGGGCAATACATAAACACACGCTTACATTTCATACATATATATACTCAGCTACGAAAGCGACAATAAAACAAATTAAAAATATAGATATAGTAATCGATAAAAAGTATAAGATAAATTAAAAATTATTATTGAAACTTTTAATCAAATAACTTGGCAATTACTTTATATGGTCGTATTTATTTGAGTATGCGTCGAAAAAAAAAGATTTTTCAAGAGAGCAAAAACAAAGTTAAAATAATTAATTATGAAGCTAATTTATCAGAAACAATTTGTATGCTCTCCTTAGTATTAACTTTTGTAGGGCAACTGTGGTGTCTACTGATAGACCGACTGAAAGCTTCTCATATGTGGATTTTTTTACTAATTGTAAAATTACTAAAATTGGAGCTATACTCTTAAATCCGCCCATCACAGATATTTTAATAACGAGTGAATAATGATATTGAATTATTATTCCATGCAGCATTTATTTTTGTGGATAACAGCTTCGATCATATATGTACAAAGTTATACTGTAGGATTATAATTAATATAATCACTGCACACTTCAAATACATTTTTTAAATACGTAAATAATAAACACAATGAGACTCGACCACATGGTCCATTTTTGTGGAGAATCACACTGCAACATAAAGTCAAAACTGTGAACGCCATTAGTCAAACGATCGAAGCTTTCGACCGCTGAACATCAACTGTAGCTGTAAGTAAACTCATCGTGTGCAGTAAACAGTATAAAAGCTCTAGCTAGACGACGGTTTGTGTATACAGTAGGTAGGGAGCAAACATGCGGCGACCGTCGATGGCCGATTGATATTTGCCATTTAAATTCAGCTCGTGTACAGTAGCCAGTTGGCGGGATACCGCCTTACCTGTGCTTTTGCTCTGGCTATTTCATCGACGCGTGGAAGCTTCGAACCACAACTTTATCCGCAGCTGCTAGACAGGTACTCGTAAAAGCTCATATCGAACATCGATTAAGATAACCTTGTTATTAATATAATATGCAGCTAAGTACGTTATGATGGTAAATTAAATTAAAGTTTTCGACATAATGATGAAGCATTTTAAACAAGTAAATTTTCTTATAAAATAAATATTTTAAAACAACACGTATACATTGTTATAAATATTTCAACGGCATCGTTTTCATTAACAGTTAAATAATTTAACGGGGATAAGCAACGTTGAGCCAAGAGACTGGATGATAAAGTTTTCCCTCTTGTTGGCTCCAGGCCCATCGTTACTTATACACAACAATTCATTCTTCGTTCAAAATAAAAACGAATGTTCAATTAGACGCGTTTTATTAGTGACACAGTCTCTATTTGCAACATGACTTGCATGCCATTTTTCTATCTTTTTTCAAAATCAATCGAAAGAAAGACGTGGCATAAAAATTATCATAATAAACATGATCATAGAAGTACATAATTAATATCTGTATCTACTAGTTATTTAAACCAAATAATAAATGTAAATTTTCAACTCGGAGAGAACTAAAATAATATTAACAAGATATAAATAATTTTATATGAAAAGTTTCCGTTAAGTTGTATAAGAAATTAAAGTTAACCTAGGAGGATATATTTTCATAAAAACTTTATATTAATAATAAAAATCTTCATAAGATATTTACTAAAAGATCAAAATAAATAGACATTTATCGGTCGCATCAATATACCCGCGCCGATTTCTCGCAAATTGATAGATTACTTCGTCTTTTACTGGAATCTAAATAAAATTAAGTATTGAGTTTCTTAGAAAAGAATCTTGTAATTGAATGTGTATATTGGTTCGGTATTTCCTGTGAATATTGAATTTGTGATATATTCCGTTTTATTTCAAAGGAATTCATTGGAGTTTTTTTTTTTAGACCTTATTGCTTGTCTGGCTTTTATAATCACTAATCTGAGTAAGTAACTGTACATGTATATAATGATTGACATAAAATTAAGCTGTTATGAACATTTAAATATCAAGAAGAAATAGAAATAAAATACACAATACAAAAAACAATATTTTTATATATACATCAATCGTATTATATGTTTTATAAAAAATTTAATTTACACAATTGAATTGAAATTAAATTCTTTTTAATATTTTTGTGATCACATATTTTTTTTTTTGATGAGACGAATGTAAAATGTATAGATAGATAGTTAATGTAAATGGTACCCGGAAATGGTATTGGATGGCTTTTATCTTTCTGCATTATTCATAATAATGATATTTACAATACATATAACTCCTATGAATTTAACCATAATTAAAAGAGAACCTTAAACCGCATCCCCTATATTGTTATCAATAAAATAACCGACAGCATCACAACTTAAAACCTCTATTATACATAAAGCTATTTGAAATTTATAACAATGCACATAGATCGTTATTTTTTATTCAAGGATTGTCTTATGGCATCTTTGTATGTCTGCACTGGTATAAAATATGTATTTTTAGGGGTAAATTTCAATATATAAAGTCAAATAATTTAGAAGTTAAATTTAATTCAAATCCAGTAATATCAGTTAATAGTGTAAATTTATATATACAGCACTAATTACGCAGATCGTATATGGCCTATAATTATTTAAATAAGTGCGGTAGTATAATGTAGTATCACAAAAGAAATGAAAGTGATTGTGCTTTACAATCACTCCTGTAACGAAGGTTAACCCTCTTTTGTATGTAAAGAAAATACAGATATCCCTACCGCTGAAAGAATGGGCCGTAACACAATAACACTACACTCATATAATATTCCGTATGCGCCTCTAAAAATACGAAAAACGTATGAAAAGGCATAATGAAGGAAGGCCAGGTAAATTCAATGGGGCTCGTACAAAGGGGAAAAGTTTTTTGCGGCAAGGCGGCGGATGCTTACCATTAGGAAATTTTAAAGGAACGCCAGATGAGAAGGACATGGCAGAGGCGTGGCGAGGATTATTTTTATTACGTTCGATTTGCGTGATTTTAGCACCCTTGACGATGCGCTTTAAACGTAGCTAGGCTCATTTTATAAAACCTTGAAATTTCATAAAAGCTTTAAAGAAAATCAGATCTTTATTATTATATTATTTAACCCCCAATATGCTGAACCACGATGCTAACGACGATAGATTTGCGAGACATTTAAAAATAAAAATACTACGCATACTGAATAAAAAATATTACTAGTTGGGATAAAATTAATATAATATTTAAAAAAATGCATTTTTCGTTAGGATTTTAGGATTTCGAAAAACATCATAGCAGCCAGTCTGTAGTTTACTTATACTTTTTGGTGTACATCAATGATTGGGTTACGGTTAGTATTTTTATATACGAACATGATAAAGTGAAAATTCTCGGTAACCACAACATGATAAACAATAATTTCGTTAAAATGGATTAATAACCCTATAGAGTAGTTAGGTTGTAGTCTATCAGACTTCAGCTTAAGCCGTTAACAAAATTACCATTTATATTTTAAAATAGAAATTTTAAGAAACTCAAATAAGGCATTCGAGTGAAGCAGTATAACGAAATTTAGTCCTTTGGCTTCCATAAAGTTTTCCAATGTCCTAGAACCATGACAAAAATGGCTTCATTTCACAGAAATTAGTTTTTAGGAAACAAACCGACGCAAGGACGCAGAATGATTGTTAACTAAAAACAATTGTCGAATAAAGACTTTATAGTTCTCGGAAAAAAAATTTCAACGTGTCATATTTCTGAGATAAAAATTTAAGCAATAAAATATTACAGATCCTTCGAAATTGTAACGTATTACGTTTATAAGTCTGGTATCAATTATTCATTTTTCATTAGCTTTTTGGCCAGGATTTGAAAATATTAGCTTTTGTAGATTTAATATAACTAGTAAACGTAGTATTCAATAAAGTAGATGTTGGGGGCATTTCAATTTATGTTTAATTGTTTATAGTTTGATTTAATTTTAAGAGCGTTTAAAGCACACGTGTATCTTACGGTGAGTACGACAAATGCACGCCCTTGCAATTACGGTATGGTGAGAGCGAGGCGAAACCTCCGCGGGGACTTGTGGAAAACAATTGTTCCCCAGGCTTTGTTCTTCAGGAGCGCGTGTGAAACCGCCAAATAAAAGCTAAATAAAAGAACGGCGAAGTTGGTACGGATAAGTAAACGGCCGAATTGTTTAAAGCAGTGTGCGCCGCTGAAATTTACGCTTCGTGAATTGAAATCGACCTCATTATAACGAGCCGCGACTTTATGTGTGTGAACCGCCGGGGATTGTTTCACGGACCCTTGGTAAGGGACCATTTAAGGTACGTTTATACCTTACACTCTTACAGTACCGGAGCAGTATTTGTACTTTCATTAACACAGCTTAATATCAAAACGATGTATTTGTATCACTTTCTATTATTTGCCACTCATTATAATTCGAAATCAGCGTAGAAAATACTAGAAACATTGACAACTATTTACTGTTAAAAAGTTTTTACTACTAAATATACATGTAAAATAAACGTTCTCTTTGTTTCTCAGACACATCGAGCGTGCAATTACATAGATTCAACATTAACCAACTAATGTAATATTAATTTAAATAAATATTTTCTATCTATTCCGGTATTAAGTTCAAATAAATATTACTTCATAACGACTAGTTTTCATTCATTTATTTAAAATATATACATCATCTTGTGGCACATAATATTTTCATTCGCGGATTTTTTTTATATAATACTGATAAAAATATATAAAAATAATGAATTACATATAACACTAACATAGCCACATGTTACATATTTTTAATGCAAATAAGCTCCTTAAAGAAAACAGTTTACCATTGGCAATTACCAAATACGATTAACGAATACACTTGAAAACCTTTCCCCTTCAACTAGCATGGAGGAATAGTCCCAAGTATGTGATGTCTTACTAAAAGTGAAGTATTTTTAATCAAGGTTCGAAATGTTATTCGAAATAAGAATATTGTGAAGATGTCCCAAAAAAACTACTCCTGGAACACTATCGGCATTTTGAATAGCGCTTTACGTTCGATAATAAATGTGGGTACACGGCGATTTGTGCAGGAAAAAAAATGTACATTATACGCGATTTGTATATGTGACATGAAATCTTTTGATTGCCATAGTGTAATTGTTTGCCCTGATAGATTTATTGGAGGCCAACAAAGCTCTTAACCCATCAGGGATCCTGAATTAAAAAAAATATGCATCTATGAGATTTAACCCGCAACTACCGGTGCCTAACTAACCACGCCCGTTTACCAACTTGGCCACCGAAGCGGCAGTACAATAAAATACAGATACTGAAAAGTGTGAATACGCCATTTTAGCGAGTCGCAAGTTAATATGTGTGAAACCTGGCGCTATTATTTCACGATCCCTTGGTTAAGGAAAATTTAACTTGGCGTGACTTACAGTCAGATAAGTCTGCATAATAGGTGTATTAAGTTTACAAGACTAACCAACTACCAAGTCGGTGACTTTTTTGAATAGTTGACAGGTTTAATAATTATACATGTCGTGAGGATTTTTTTATACGCAACGTGTTCGTGGAATAATCGACATGTTTCATGCAAAATAATTTAGTTTACTAAATCATTTAGTAGTACACAGTAGTGTTACATATTAAAGCAGTAATAATCTGATAATAAGGAACAGTAATCATACATTTATTTATGCGATACGTAGTTAAAGAACGATATGATATTGTATTAAGATCCAATTCGAATTTAACGAATACTTTCAATTATATTTTTTTTATATATATAAAAAGTAAAGCTGATGCAATAATTTTAACCTTGCATGTCGAATATAAATTTTATTGTCCAAAAAAGTCCTTTTTCTTTTTTAAAAGTCCGCTATGGAAGTGGATCATATTGGTCTACACGCTGTGAAGATATCCGCTCCGAAGGTAGAGACATAAAGAAATGTACATATTAACAGTTTTTATTGCGAGAATTATTTGCAATTTCTCAATGCAATGGGTATACAGTTCTGCATTTTAGGATTTTCTAAAAATCTGACAGGTGTGAGAATCTAATCCGCATTCACAGGATACGTGGCTTGAATGTTAACCTTTAAGCTACCGGGGAGACATGTAAAAATAATTTATTTAGCAATTTATGACCGTATTATTGAAACAGTTATAAAACAACGCATGTATATATGTAACATGCAGTCGAAAAACGATACGATGTTTTATTATAATTCAATTTGACTCAATATTTTTTTTAAAGATTATAGACAAATAATCATGATAAGGAAATTAAAGTTGAATGTACTATAAATAACACTAGAAATATTAAGTATTTTGTTGATTTTTCATTTCTGCTCTAAGGATGTAAAAGATCAAAGGTATTTCAGGTTGTCAATTACTCGATATGAAATATATTGAGTGACTGGTTCACAAGCAATCTAAATAAGATTACAGGGATTAATGACTAACGTAACTTTGTGTAAATTCAAAATTTAAATAACTTTTCAATGTGTATCAAGCAAACTTTGAACGTGATTAATAAATAAGCTAAAGAATAGAAACGTGAGCTTTTTAGTTCACCCAACAAAACCTTAAAACCTTTTATACAGTAGATACTTTAAAATTAAGCAGAAAATAAAATGAAACATCCCTAAAAATAATTACTCACGAAACTTTTAAATATAATAATATATTAACAACTAACTACGTATTCTCTGCTTCGGGAACGTGGATATTGAACGTGCCGGTGATTCGTAGCACGAAGACCAAGCCTTTAGGGGTCCCTGGCACAGGTTCATTTAGGTACCGAATCGACCAATAAAAAGGGTCCACTCGAGCCGTTATCGGTGCCCTCCCGTTATCTCGGCACGAGAGGGAACCTTTATATGTAACCCGAAACCGCGAGGTCGACGCTAAAACAAGGAGCGAATGATATTTTTATGGGAATAAAATCCATAGCCTGTATTTTTAGCGGCACAAAGTCGGCGACTTGATTGTTTTAAGTTAAAAATTCACGTAGCGATATTCTGAACAGGTGTGGTCAGAAATACGAGACTGTCTCTCTCTCTACGACAATATTATTTTCTATAGGTTGAATTACAATTTAATGGCGAGGAAAAAACTGTGTCGATGTATACACAGGTTTAAGCTTTGCCGTAATGACATCTGTATACAGTTTTTGTTTACAACGTGTATCGCTCAATACAATAATAGCTGTACAAATCCGGTTATAAAATATATTAAATGATCTTCTCAATTTAAATATTACGTTTCAAAAATAGTTTAAATTATCATGTGATATCGTAGTATAAGGTCAAATTGTATGTAACTAAATAAATTCTGTACTCCGGCGTCCGAAAAGTCGCCACACGCATTTTAATGAAGGATTACTCGATTTCTATCAGTGAGTTATCATACAACTATAATGTTTACATTTATATGAAGAAATTGTTATATATAAAGCATTATCCATATGGTTTAATTGCGAAAAAGAATTATATAAATAGATGAGAGATATAAATATAATAAATAATGAAAACGATGTTTAACATTTATATGAAACGCATTAAACACACGGTGCTACTGTAAAAACGTGTAAAAACTAAAAAGTTGAAATTCAAATAGAAAATAAGCAATACGAAAACGTATGCGTTTTTAAAATACTCCAGTTAATCAGAAATGTGTATCAAGTTTCATTGGCTGATAAAATTTATTTATAATATCATTGTTTTTATCCAATATTTGTCATGGAAGTCTGCTAAATACTAACTATCTACAGAATGTACGCGAACGACAAAAATTTTAAGAGACGACACACGGTGCCCATAATTTTCATTCAAGAGTATAACATGAAGGAGAATAATATATTACATTGATGTAATTTACCTTTACTTGGATAGTTGTTTATACGGTGACGGTAAATTAATGTAATGGTGTATATTTTCAAACGGCCGATTGAAAACAAAACAAAGACTATATTGTAAAAACGTTTGCTTACGGGAACACCGATTTGCCAGTCAATCAATCAGTGATCGTTTCACTTATGCCTCGAGATAGGTAAGATTTATTGACTGAAACTAAAGAGAAAGAACTTTCGTCGGGTATTCAAATCGACTAAGGCCTAGCGAAGCAGTTACTAGACGAGTTTCGTGGGATGGGTTTAAACAATTTTAAACTTTTCCGCAAAAAGCTTCGGCAGTTAGTACCGTAAATTAATTTTAGTAAGTTTTTCTTTTCTTAATATAACAAATGTTTCAGACTAGAGTGTATAACAAGGGGTCCTGAAATGTTTTAATATCAACGAGCAATAAAACGTTTCCAGGTTTACTACGACGGCGCGTGCGATAAAATGAAATATCGTTGTTAATGTTGGGACAAAGACATTGATAAAAAGGGCTTTATAACGTATAAAGCGAAATATATCCACCAATCAAGAGGGATATAATATAAAATATATTGAGCTGCTTTCGTTCAATATAAGCTTTTGTACCGAATAAATATTTCAATTCATAATATCTACTACGATTTGTTCCTGAATGGAATATATATTTAAGAGAGAGAGAACCAACACATTCTAGGACAGTGCTAACACTATCTTATTAATTATTCAATAGATATCAGCACACAAGCAATGCGTATCACATAATTAATAATGTTCCGGAAATTTATTGACATATACCACCTACTGGGATTTAGTAGCTAATAACGCAAGCTGGTGAATGGCTCTGAAGGCAGAGGTTCAAGATTCAATTTCTATATTTCCATATATTCCACCGGAGTGAAAGTGAGTTTAGACGGGTTTTTTAAATTTCCTAGGATGGAAGAATCCGTCTTACTTGTTTTTTTATAATTCTTTGTAAAACATTTATTTTCTTTATTTTAAAATAC
>JAGVSQ010000876.1:0-33561 GCA_022683975.1 Rhyacophila evoluta
AAATGGAAAAGCTCCAGGGGGTGATGATATACACCCAGAATTCATCAAGTATGGCACCCTCTCTTTATCACTAACCACCGATAAAATGAGTAATGTAGGAAATTGGAGCATGATAAAATTACAATTTATCATTCTTAAATATCACTCGTGAGAATTATGGCAATTCACACCATTCGTAAAGAGTTATTTTTCAATACAATTTAAACATTGTATTGACTTTTAATCATTCAACAAATTCACTCATTATCATCTTCATTATAACATGGTTCTTCTTATTAAGTTTCAAAAAAATATCTATAGGTATACTGGAATCATTAAATAAAGCATGTAATTATTGTAGTATTTTTTACCATGTTCGCTCCGAATAAATATGGATCTCCACAACGAAAGGACGTATCATGACTCTTGTTGTATTAGGTATTCAATGTGTTTTTGCACGGCGCGTTTAATATATCGAACCGTATAACTTAACTTCCATATTTATTGTTTAATTATTAGTAAAACATTTAATTATTCTTTCACACGTTTTATTAATATATTTTATTACTTCTTCGTATATTATAATGCGTTATTGTACCCATGAAAAGATTTAATACATAATGTTTCCGTTTATTTTTATTCACCATTGCCGCTTTTTACTGCATTACGGTTTTTTAATGTATCTTTAGAATATATTTCACACATGTTTCAAGCCATATCAGTTACAAAATAAAGTTATTTAGTACCTACATTAAATATATTGTCCAGATAAAATATACCTATAAAACTTGGAATTTTAAGCATAAAACGTCTTTCTATTACGTGCTTAGTAACTGTATTATAATATTTATGAAAGACAATTTATTATGTCACGTGTAAAATAGTTGTATGTTATCCTATCTAAAAATGAAAGAATACTTACCCATATAATCCTTTCATACCCATATGAATAATTTCAACTAAATTTCTATTTAGAACTGTACCTATGTCTAGTTCTAAAGTGTGTTTATCAAATTTTATGTTTGATAAAACTTTTTGCTACAAAAGCTTTGTATTGTGTGCTAATAAAAATTTATAAAACAAAAAGGTCATAAAACAAAAGAATTGTTTTTAGATGCATCAATTGGTCATACGTTTACAGTGGTGATACTACAGTTTTTTATTTTGATTTGTTAGATACCTCGTGCGTCAATTCACATAAATTTTCAAACTAACCATATATTTATATGTAGACTATTTGACGTATTAGTGGCATTTTTAAATGTTTTAGTGATAGCAATGAGTTATTAAAAACATATTTTAAGCTGCGTTTATTCGTTTGACGTTTTCTAGTCATAATATCGGCGTTCAACTGTAAATGGGAGGAATTTTATTTTGGGAATATAGAAAACAAATCTTAAATATTATAATGGATGAAAATTTAACTTACAGGAATTCCCATACATTTGCCATTTGAAGAATCTTACTTCAGAATAAAATAAGTAAATGCATTTTTTTTATTTTGTTATTTATATCCATTCGAAAAGTGGAGTACATAAATCGAACTGAATTGGCAAGAAGAGCGCTCAAGAAATGGAGTATATGGATTTTCGTATTATAAATATCTATTTTGAGAGATTATTTCACGAAATTTAGTTACGACTAAGTAGCTTAGCTCACAGTGTGTCCAGTAAGGCATGCTAATATTTCTAAAAATCATGCAGCTATGAGAAACGAATCTGCAACTCATGTCTCCGAAACAGGCACGGTAACCTCTCATCAACAAGTATTTAATTTACAGGCATTTAATACATTTTATACATGAATCTGTTATCACGTATCTTCAAATACAAATGGTTAAAATGAGAACTAAGCAATATATAGTACTAAAATGCAGAAGTTCGAATCCTAGATAAAAGCATATTTTTAACTGTGATATAGTAGAGCTTTTTGTCTGGTGTCGTGAAGATTGCAGTATACTTTAAGATAAAAATAATAATAATTAAATGAGATCTAAGAGAATATTTTTATTCAGATGCGCCGCTGTATAGCGAAGAGTTAAATCAGAACGTTAGCAGTCTGGTTGATACAATGAGTAGGCGCTCTTGAACGATGGACTCGAGAACATAATGTATGGTGCGATCGGCAATATTTACTCGTCTGTGACCAGGGGCAAGAAGTAGGCCGCATTATTTCACGTGGATGAAAGAACGACACCTGCTACGAGACCTAATGAACCGAAGGGTGCTACACGGTCCAAGATACAGCCTCATTTGAATGAAGATGTTTTGAAAATGCAACTAAATATTCGCAAACAACTATACTACTCCATTATTATGAATCCACGAATTAACGTCTAAAATACCATAACAATCAATGGTTAAGTACAATTATTTGATAGTAAATATGTATATTATTTATTCGCAAGCACAATATACAATATACGATTAAATCTCATTTAATTATTATAAGCACAAATTTATTACACAGACACAAACGAATGAAAAATAACACTAACAATAAATAGAAACGAGAAGATATATCTTACGATTTAATATATCTTATATTAAAAATTTACTAAGCAAAATCATCTAAACTTACCTAAAAAATATAATATCAACAGCCAAGGCAATTTTATCAAAAAGAACCATTGCCCTCCCCATAGGTATCGCTACATATTATGTTTGCGAAAGATACTGTTGTATTGTGGAATGATTTTAACGCTTGTATTAACTCGTAGAACAAGGAATGAAGAGCTTTTTGCTACGTAATAAAGAAGCTATTTTGGATTTGGCATGGCTGTATAACGCAAGTTTTTCAGGAAAGTTTCAACTTAATATGTTTTCTTTCATACCAAATTTCAGAATTTCTAATTACGAAAAGCTAATAAATACTATGTATAAAACATGATGCAAGAAAATTTAAGAGTTCGTTGGAGATACCGTGTGGTATTCATACATTGGTTTGATTGAATGGATGTAGCAGAAAAAATAGTTAAGCTTTACTTATTTTTTTCTTCAAATAAAACCATATCAATAGATATCCATATGCTTTAAGATCAACCGTCTGGAGTTTTAGTCTCTATGCACTTAACCTACAGTCAAGGTCATAAATGTATCTTGAAATTCCCAACACGAATTTTATTTTACCATATTGGCCACGATTTCGTGACCGTATTGAATGTTTAAGTACGCAGCATGAATCAATATATCATAGTGGAGACATTTAGAAATTAAATGTTATATTACAAATAACCAAATTAATAATTTATTTGTAACAATAAACAAATTATTAATTATGACCGTGACTGTATTGAAAGTCGATAATTAAAATTATTTGGAACGAATAATTTTTGTAACTAAGGAGTATGTAAAAAATACACGGAACTATTCGGGTCTGCTTGAGAACTAAATAAACACTACAAACAGTTTCACAGATTCAAAATTTTTCAGCAAAAAATACTAAAAGAAGTCCAGAAGTCCATGTACTATTCTATAATAAGTTATCAAGAAGGTTCGTGTGATTTTTCAAATATAAATTACTTAGTAACATATTACACAATATATCGTGATAAAGTCGAGAGTTTGTATCCATTGTATCATATTGTTAATTGGTTGATTTTGGTATCATAAGTGTCAATTGAAGGAATTAATTTATAAAATTATAATTAATCGTATGCGTAAAAAAAGGTGTAAATTGAAAATATTTTGAAATAGTTGTCATATTTTTTAGTGTTGATTTATTATAAAACGGTTTGTGATTGAGACGTGTGTATAAATTGTTGCTGAGAAATGTAATGTGGGCATTGCAAAAAACGTTCACAGCTTGGTGTTGATTTTCACTAATCAAAAATATAAATTCTTTCTTATATATGGTTGACAATTAAGATTTATGCGTGTAAAACTCTCAAATTCAACCCGTGATTTACAACTGTGAATTTGAATTTGAATAAAAAACCAGTTTTCTTCGAGTGTTTCTTACGAAAAAGTTATCAACGACCGAATTCCGGATGGTAAATTAGGTGGAACAATGTTCTCTTGACGCTTAGGTAACCTTTAATACGAAGTTTTATCTTTGAAAATTACATCTAATTTCAAAATTATCTTCTAAACAAATTTCGGAAGAAAATAATAAATTTAATTACTAATGGACTATACATGTCGTGGGTGATTACAATAATTTAAATTTAAAAAAAATATTTCATTCTATCAAAGGATGGAAATATTGCAAGTTTATTTACATAATTACTACCGCAGTATTATGTAGATATACATATTAAAAATGCAAAATAAACATAGGAATATCTGAAAATAACAGAGAATAATCACAAATTATAGTGTAAATAAGAGAAAATTACTGTTTACCAAGGTTAATAACGTAAAGAACGAGGAAGTAAAATAGTTTTTTTGTTATGTATGAAGTCATAATTTGTAAAATTGAAGAAATTTTAAGACACGTGATTAAGTTATTATTATACCATGTTCGCTCCCAAGGTGGAGCATATGAATTAAGATAGTGTGAATATATCCGCTCCGAAAGCGAAGTATATGGATCTCCGCAATGCGAAGAAATATCTTGATTGATAGATTGTTTTTCACAATAAATGTTTGTCAGACGATTGCTCAATCTAATGGGCACCCAAAAAATCTTTGTAGAAATAAATATATTGAAAAAAAAAACCATTAACAATCAAAATATTCTGTAAATATATAAGAAAAAAAAACCATAAATTAAGCTACCTAACATATATTCTGAGGTAGAAATGTAGAAGTGTTGTTATTATTCTCAATACTGCGAGATTGTAACAGAAATGAATGATTTATTATTGATTTACAATTTTAATTATTTGAAATTAGAACGAAAAAGTATTTTTATATGTCTTAGGATATTTTACATTTTGAAACAGGCTATTTTAATGAACAACTTTAAAGTGAAGAAAAAATATTTAAATTTAGAATATAACATATAATATACGATATTAAATATTACATATAGTTTTAAAAAGGACATTTCGAGTTTTAATTTGAATAATGAATGCGTTTGGGTGAAGAATCGACCAGCTGTTTGAATACGAGTAAAATTTCTTCTGTATTTTATTGATCCAAGTGTGAATTTATTATGTCCGACAGGATTCGCTTGTAATGGCTCCATGGTAGTAATTTATATCATTTCTATGAGTCATTGTTGTGGGTCTTCGACAGTATTAAAGTGTTTTTATTATCTAAATTAAATTATGTCCGAAGTGAATGAAACATTTGCGGTAAAAATATTGGCTTTCCTTTAAAGGTGTCGAATAAATCACGAAAATAGAGACGTACCATTAAATTTGTTCACGCCAACGCATTCTACCAAATAGGTAAATATTATAATATATCCAAGAATTCAGATTGAATATCTTGTAGGTTTTTTCACTATAAAATATGTCATGTCACAAGCAAGATTTTCAGTGGAGGGCTCATGGTATAATATAGTTTAGAAGCAGAAATTTACGGAAAGTTAACAAAAGTTAAAGCTATTTTAAGTATTATTTACCACAACATGATTATTTTTCTTATTTATTGTATTTCATAGTTTATTTTAAAACAATGTATGATAATTTGTACGGTTAACGGAATCTTTCATTAATTAGGTTTTAATTTATATCGAATAAATATTGTCACCATGGTAGGAAAAAGGTTAGCGTGCGCGCTTCAGAGTCGGAAGCTGCGAGTCCGAAGTCCACAGTTGCATTTTTTTTGAAATGCATTTACAAAAATTGATGCTTGATGAGCTGAAAAATAGGCTGAAAAACAATCCTCGTCAAAACTTCCGTCCTTTCATGTCTTCGCATTACGTACATCTTTATACTTCTGGAATTATCTTCTTCATACGGTTGTGATCGATATGCTTCATATTTGCAGCGGACTTATTAAAATACATATAGTCATCTAAACGTCACAGTGACACTATATCTAGAGCATTGCATCCTTATTCAATAAGTAACAGTTTCCATTCACGTAGCTTTATATTTAAAGCGCATTTTTATAATACAAATGAATATATTTTAGTTATCAATTGAATGTTAGCAAATTATTACCAACAATCGATCCTTGTTGAATTAACATTTAATAAATTTACATACCATAAAGTTTAGATACTTTGTATGGGAGTTTAACTCGTAATGTACTTGATTATCCAAGCTAATCTAAGCAAAGACGACAATATGAAGCATACTGTATTACAACTTAGTTATTAGAACTGGTTGGAAATACAAGCAATGATTACATACTACCAGATTATTAAATGCAATGGTTTGCTTTATTTTACATGCAAATAAAATTGTTACTATGAATATTAAGGCTTCTTGAAATTAGACCATACATATACACGTATGATAAAACTTTGTAAGCAATTGCTAAATAAAAATCTATTGTTACTTTTACAATATTGACTTCGCTTTATACACATGTTTTAAAAATATATTTTCAAATAACTTTAACTCTTTTGTTGTTATTATATATCATATTATTAATATTTAAAATCAATATTTTGTAATATGTACAACACGTAAAATAAAATAAATAAAAAATCTTTCATATTAATGATCCGCTAGAATAATATTTCATTGTAGTGTTTGCGGTTTTTATTAGTGGCTTAAATTAATTAACGGTACTAATATCTTTATTTGTAGATAGAGAGTAAGCTATAATTTCATAAAATGTCAATTTCTTTTCTCACCTATGCTATCGATAACGCGTCTGGTTTCGGACACGCGCATCTAAGAAAATGATAAATAAATACACCGTCGAAATTGATTTTTTTACGTGATTACACGCAAACAATCGATCATTCGCCGCCACTGGTCCAGTGGGTTTCCCCGCCAGCCTCCACGCCCCCCTCCCGTATGACATTGCGTGCACGGCACTGACTCAGGCCGAACATAAATCAATGACCTTACAAATATATAAATAAATCAGTTATTGGTAGAGTTGGGCCATCGACTAATGAACCGGCTTCAAAATGAATGTTTTAATTTATCTTTTGTTGGCTTTAAGCTTCGTACGGAGTTTAATTGCGAGGTTTATATGTCCACTGTCGATTTCTCTCTCTTTGGCTTCGTGTCCACGCTACAAAAGAACTCGTATCCGACATAAATACGGTTAAAATATCACGAAACCAAAAAAATGTGACTTTGTTTAACAAAAAAAAATATTCAAAAAACACGACTAAAAGATTATAAAATACTACTTGTGTTAGCAAAAGATAAAAGGAAAATAAATATACCATAGATAAATAATATAAATAAAACTATTTAATAAAATAAATTCGATATTTAAGCGAGCTATACATTGATTTTACTCTTTAAAAATTACATTGTTGTCACATACTGGCATATAAACGGACGAAAAATAAAAGGTTTTTGATCCGTAATTAGATATTAATGGTCTAATATACGTATTATCGCGAAATTATTTCTAATATTATTAAACAAATAAATGAAATATAAAAACTTTTATACTATTTAAATATCAACTTAAATAAGGACGTATTTTAAAACATAAAAATACCTAAGCGTTAAACGCAAAAATCTATACACATTCATTTGTTGTTGATTGTCACATATTTTGATCGTTACAAAAATTATTATAAGCTTAATTTATTTCATTTTATTTGTAGTGAATTTATTATCGATATAAATATATTTCGAATTTTTTTGTGATATAATACGTGAATTATAATAAAATAAATAATACATACATTTTTCTGAACAATTCGTACTAGTTTTATGGTTATTGATTGCTTCATATTGTAAAAAAAACAATCAAATAGAGAATAGACCACCAAAAAGAAACCAAATGCTACTTCAGTATTTTTTACTGTCGCCGATTTTTTTTTTGATCTACCCACGTAATTTAGTTTGACAAAAAAAAATTAGTAAAGCATATTTTTACGGCAGTGTGAATGTTATGTTGTCAAGCATATTCTTCCGTGTATATTTAAAATATATAAACACAAGGAATTTCAGTGATTAAATATATCTTTAAAAAAATGACAAATCTTATTTTATAAAACAATCGATTCCGCAGGAAGAGTTGACTATGAGAAATAGTTATTTTCTTTAAGGCTCGGCTTACTAAAGATAATATCTATCTCAATATAGATATGTATCCGTAAATGTATTGAAGAAGATGTCATCGTAGGGTCATATTTTATAACGTCGTCATAGATTAACGATATACAAGTAGCTTAACAACGGTAATGGAAGCCTCCTTTTATGTGCTGCGTTTACGTATTGTTTATCAGATGCATCTTGTCGATTGAGTTTAGCGCCTGACAAGTGCACGCTGCAACATGGTCGCAAGTGCATCGGCCAGTAAAAAAGTGTGTTCTTGCATTAGATATTTTCTTCTACCATCTGCCATATCCAATTAAGATGTGTACGCTCCGACCGCGGAAGTATAAAAAGACAGCGGACAAAGTAAATCTCGTGACTATGCATGCGTTCTTTATTTTAATATCGGTCTATCTTCTTTGCTACTAATTATTCCACTTGAAGAAAATAATAGTAATTATGTCAAAATAAGCAGATAATCTTTAATTGCTTCGAAAATTAATGTTTAAATAATAAAGTAGAAACTTAATGCAAAATAATTATGTTACTAATGTTTTCTAAACTTTTTGCCCGATCAAAAGTAAATTTATTATAAAAACTTTAATAATACAACATATCCTAAATTATTTAAAACTGCTAAACTTCCATATGTGATTATTATTGGTATACTGTGTATATTATTTCGTGTATAGAATTTAAAATCAATTTCAATCAAGCACCATCAGTCAAAAATATTAATTGTACAACATATTATTGGTGTATTCAATAATTCTTACTAAAAAATATTTTTTTTTTGAATGATTCAATATAATAATTTAGTTTCAATATAAACCGTATATCATAGTCTCCCCGATAGCTGAGAGGTTAACGTGCGCGCCTCGAATCTGAGGAATGCTGGTTTGATTCCCTTAACTGTCTGATTTTGATAATCCTATAATGCAAGATAATCTCACGATCAATTCTCGTGAAAATAATCGGTTCTCCAGACATGTTTTCACATTGCGGAGATCTACATACTCCACTTTCTGTGCGGATATCTTCACACTGTGCAAATCTATATGCTCTACATTTGGAGCGGATACGGTGAACAGATATATTTAAGGAAAAACGCAGATTTTTTTACATAATAATTGATAAAATTCAAATGGTTTTTACGACATGTTTTTTCAAATTACTCTAGTATTTCTATCTAGTAAGTATATCAGAACCAAAGAATTTAATTTAAAAAATGTGTTTATTGATATTATAAAAAAATGTTAGATATAGTTTAAGATATAAAAGCAATTATTCAAAATAAATAAAAGTAACGCAACAATAGTTCGTATTTCTTTCAAAGGAACTAAAACGTACTTACATTGTCAAGCCTGATTTGTTGCTGCATTGCGTATAAGATATGAATATACTTTTGTATTTACATTCACCAAAAACCATATTTCATAGGAAATAAATTATTACTTCCACAATCATTGACTTGAATACAAAAAATATCCATAAAGTACAATTTGAATAAATTAAATGTGTGCTGCGTTAATATTTTTCATAAATCGTCTTTATTATTATAAAACGTTGTAATACAAAATGCCTTTCATAGAAAGATACATAGATAACTGAGAAGATAGTAATATTTTGTAACGTAAGAGAAATCAACAAAAAAACATACTAAATATTGTATATTATTTCTTGCGTTGTAAATATTGCGAGATATTAATTCAATTTTTATTATGAAATTATCTAATCACAATACAAAGAATACTCACCAACTATCCTAAATTTCTTTATTTTAAGGGTAATTTTATTAAATAACAGCAAATTGTTTTGGAAAACACAATTATGACAAACATACGACTTTGATTATTTTTTAATGAAGTTTTTACTACACATATTTATTTATATTGTAAAAGTTGTTCATATTTTTATTTCCTTCCAAAAATTATCGTTCCTTATTTTTTTTGCTCTCATACTAACTAAATTTATTTGCATCCCCCAATAATATTTTGAGCCCCATAAATGCACCTGGAGCAGACTGCTTCAACCACTTCTCAGTAGCTACCCCACTGACTACTTGAACTTATTGGCAATTTAGTTCATTTAGTATATATAAATCCTCCAGATCCGAAGCGCTTGCGTTTAATATTAAGCCGTTGCAGGAATATATGCGTAATAAATAAAATTATATTTTGTAACAGGATGGTGTCACAACATAAATAATATTTCATTGGACTTTAAAATATACACACAATGCAAATATAGGCATATGAATTCATGACAAACTTTTACAGCTACATAATAAATAATATAAAGACAATCAAAGTTAGGTACGTTGAATAAATTTTAAATAAATATTAATATCTTCAACTTAGTAAATGAAAATATATTAATACAAATGAAATAAAAAATGATTGTGAACTCTTTTGTGATCGAAATGCAGATATTCTGAATATGACGAAGATACATATATAAAGAAGATAGCTGCCTAGATACCGTTTGCAATATTATAAATACCTTATATCTTATTAAAAATTTATCCAAAACTTTTTCCAATTATTATGGATCCGGAAATTTTCTACGACATGAAAAGGCAATTTTTCTATCTTTCGGGCCCAAATAATTCAATAAATAGTTTTTGTTCCTCATAAAAAAGCTGCATAATTTTACTTATACATATTTTGTATTGCAAATATATAAATTAAAAGTATTTAGCATTTGAATATAGGTATAAGTTAAGGTACCTAGCTATTTGAAAAAGTCATTCTTATCTTTTGTAGTTCTTAAATATTGTGAAATCAAACCCTCGACGGGATTGAAGATCACCAAAGAATCGTTGCTACTTAAAGGTATCTACTTGTTTATTGAATGTTTATAATTATTTAAAATGATGCAGCGCTTTTGTGACAAGCATAGAAATCAAGCTTCGAATCCGCGACACTGCCTTTCTTTGAATTCAATTCCAATCCAACAGCTGTAACTAGTCGGACGAAAAAAAACAGTTTCATAGCTGTGATTAATAATACTTTATTTTAGTTTTACCTTCGCCACCAAACCGCTGGTAGATTTTAGACTATACATAACGATTATTTATTATTTTAATACAAAGATAAGTATTTTTTTGTGAATCTCATTAGTCAATATGCATACTTCTTTTTGAAACTGATCAAGAGATAAGCCAAACATTCAAAAGAATATAGCTAGCTGATAATATTATTTATTAATAATAATATTTTTTCACAATTCTAATATTAATTTACACATAAGTTTCATCTGCCAAGCCATTGTTAATAATTATTAAACTCGAAAGATGAGAGACCTACGCAGTATCTGTAAAGTCTATTATTTTGTAACATATCGTAATATATAGAATAAGCCAAATTTTATATGTGGATACAGACATGATTTTGTAATTTGAATTTATTGGAATTTTAAGCGCCAAGTAGTATTATAATGTTATTCGAAAGCTAAAACAGATTTAAATATTACTAACATTTAAGTAGATATACAATCAACTTACTTTAATCGCAATATTACAATAAGTAATAGCACGACTTTTTGATCTAGAAAAACGTGTGGTGGAATATCATCGCATTATTTTTATACCACGTTCGCCTCCATATGGCTCTACACAGTGTGAAGATATCCACTTCGAAAGTAGATTCTATGGATCTCAGCAATGTGAAGACGTCTTGACAGATTATTTTTCACGAGAATCGTTAGTCATACGATTGCTCAACCCAATCGGCGTCCAGTCCTGCATTTTTAGATTTTTAAATCTGACAGATGGGAAATCGAATCCGCATTCCTCGGATTGCTAAACGCGCACACTAGCGCTTCGCTTATTGTTTGGGATAGCTTAAAGTATCTATATTTAGCTACATTATTGTAAACGTTTTAAATATTCAATAATGAAAACAGAAAATCAAGACGAAAAAGAAAAAGACTAATGATTGAGACTTTTCAGTTGCCATACAAGTATTTTTAAGTTCTGGGAGAATACCATGAAGAGTTTTTCAATAATTTATTAGCTTACAAAACAGTGTGAATATTTTTTATTCCGATATGGTTATTAGTATAATTATTTGTATTGTAGCGAGAAAAGAAAAAGAAACCAAATTTTTGAAATACCAGAAAGCTATCTTTTGCAGAAATCAAGTTGCAATACCTGGAAAATTTAATCAATTATCCAAAAATAAGATAATAAAAGCCCTTTTTATAATATTTTAAGCAAATTTTTAGTACTGAGTGTGATAAGTAAATTGCTAATATTGATGCGTTGTTAAAATTTTTATTTCGGCAAATAAAAAATGAATATAAAAACAAATATCGCTTAAAAATCTGAATATTAAGATACTTGAAAATATTATTTTTCTTTACTTAGAAGAAAATTCCAGTTGTATTTAAGATATGCCGTCTCAGGCATGACGTATATATGCGTTATGTGCGTAAACAATTCGATTAATTTTTATAGAAATTCATAGCTTGGAGGTACGTATCGGTTTACTTTATAATAGTAAGTAATGAATACCTGTGCATTATCAAATGTTATACGATAAACGCATACTGATATCTATAAAAATCTGCGGTATTTATAATATGAGAATAAACATGATTGCTATAATTTATAACAATTCTAATTGGAAGTAATAAGTCCGAAATATAACTTGTAACTTTACCGTTAATGCTTTAAGGCTAAGCGTTTAATTCGGTTGGCCGAAAAGCACCTGGTACTTGCGATTAACATTATTTAATTTCGTAGGAACATAACACGAGTTTGGCTACGTATTATTACATTATATCGGGCCCTCCCGGCATAAACCCACCAATGGCAGTTTCCTTTCCTTGCGTCAATTCGTCAAATGCCACTTTATTGACTAAAAAATCAGAAGAGCGAATCGTAGATTTAAATAGAATTCCCCTAATTTCTTCCTTCCGGTTAATTATTTTGTTTTATTTCAAACTAAATGAATGAAGATAATTGTATTTTAGACTGAGATTCATTAAATTATTAAAAATAAGGATTGCAGTTTTTTTATAAACTCATTTTTACGATTATTTCTTTACAATTTTCACACATACACAAAGAATTCAGCAAAAATACAAAATAACATATTCTTCAACTTTTATCTATACCGAGTATGTTAATAATTTTCGATTTTTATATCCAATTTCAATTATTCCTATTTATTAAAATGTCTTTCGTGGGTTGATTGGTAATTGATTGAAATATAAGTAAGACGCTTATAATGAATACTTTTGAATATTTATGTACGTACTACAACACTGTAAATAAATGGTACATTGTAATTTATAAGTTACAGAATTTATTTATAAATTGGATCTGGATTAAGTAAAATATACATATTTAGTCATGGCATGTATCGTATGTATTTTCACAGTGTAAAAATGTTGACTTAATCCAGTAGAGTTCAATCAGCAGTACATTTTAAAATTTATTTAGTCACGGGATTTAAGCCCACGTTATTTAGGCTCAAATCCCACACGTTTATAAACTTAACCACTTAGGCGACTTTGTGCAGTTTTTCCACCCTAGTGAAATACATTTTTATCATTTTCTTTCAAATTGCTACAAATAATGATATTCATAAATAAGATAAGACTATTATCGATGTATAACACGCCCAAAACTAAGCCTTGATATAATTGTTTCATAATTTCCAATTATATTAAATATTTTTTAATTAATTATTTAGAACTTATAAGTTCGTTGTTTTTATTTAAGTTGGATATAAATATTTGATTACTTGGGTATTATAATCAATGCAACGACATTTGTATAAATACATCAGATATGCAGTCATTAGAATCGGTAAATTTGGCGAAGTTGGACGACTAAAAAATTAATCAAAACATCACGGATCGATAAATTTTCACCGCTGTCTTAGAAATAGGTATTGAGAGAACCTACTTTTTAAGGATTGATTAAACATTGAGAATTATTCCAGATGCGTCGTGCCGTTTGATTTATTGCGTCAAACGGGGCCCGGTTAATTTGAATTGGGATAATATGATAAGTGATGCTCCCCAAAAGAACTAACAAATGGTCCACTGAGAGATATTCAAGCATACGTAATGTTTGAACATGTCGCTCATGATAAACAATACTTCGTACATTACACAATACACATCTAATATAAGTCTAATTTATGACATCGAATTCCAAATCTTTAACATTAAATTATTTTGTCATGAGAGGTGTAACGTATATTATTCATAATATGATTTTTTATAGGTAGAAAATTTATCACACAAGAAACGATAAATATATTTTTTGTACGCTTACTAACATTAGACTATGCAGTTATTGTGATTTTAGGTTATAATTAGTGTGTTTTAGGAATATGCAGTATAAAATGATACTGCTGTATATTGATAAATCAGCCTAGTTTTTTAAATATAAAATTCATACTAATTAAATGTTCACTGTAAAAAAATTGTTATTTAGTGGTATATAACGAATGTTGTGAATAAAATTAAATAATTGCTCTCTGCATAGTTTGGCAAAAGTTACGAAAATAATGAACTTATCGTAATTTGAAAAAACTGTCAAATTGAACATATTTAGTGGTGACTTATCGCTTATTGTTTCGTGTGTTTTTTGAAATGTGGTAGATCAGCATAGCATCAACGAAAAACGACTAATTAGAGTTTGTTTCTTTTTCTAAATTTATTATGAAATATTACTCCAGTATAAGATGTTAGGGAAAATTTATTTTATATTTTATTGTGGTATTGGTATATCAATATATTGTATGTAGTTTTGTATTTGTTTATAGAATAGTAGTTCGTAATTGTTTTTTTTATATAAAAAGGTTCGTACGAGCCGGTAGTGGCACACCACTGGACGAGATCAATTTAATTTATCAGCCGCATTGGCGATTTGAATCGGATGGTTGTTCACGTGATAAAATTTGGCGATCGAGAGGAAGCAGAGGTCCGGAGAGTCCATGACTGCTGCAGTGGAGCCCATAAAAAAGGCCATTAAGCCCAAACGGCCGCTGGGCTCGACTCCGCCAGACGTCCGACCGAGGGGTAGGTCAGAGGCGGGCAACCGCGGCCCGGGGACACATCCGTTTCGCACGTTTTCGCCGGGACGCAGGCCCTTTGTGAGACAGCGATCTATCATGCCCGGTAATGGTATTTATGCAAATGACAGGTGCCTGCAAAACGGCGGAATAACTAAACTTTTGAACGATGCACACACCCACTTTAAACGAAAATAATGCAGATGCAATTTTACTTGAATTCGAAATATTTTATCGAGCAATTGAAAATAATATTAAATCGATACAAAAAAACTCGCTGGAATACACATCTCTTTAAATAGTGACGAATTCATATGTAAATATAAAGGTCTTCATTGTAATACATGAGAAAACTATGTTTATTTGAAGTTGTATCAATAATGGGAAAAACTTTTCTTATAATTAACACATATAAAAATAATTGTCGTATATAAAGACAGCCCAGCTAATAAATCAAAGGCTTAGATATTAGATATATAAGTTTTTATCAGAATATTTATTAATATCAATATGAATAAATAAGAAAAAATCACAGTGAAATACCAAATAGTTTAAAAAATCAAAGCAATGAGTAGAAACTATTGACGGAATTGTGATTAATATCGTGTCTAATTTTATTGAAATCAAATAAATTCTACTGTCCAAATTTAGTCATTTGGTTAGTTATGTGAACTATTATTGCATATGACCCATTTTTTGATCGTATAAGAATTTATGTCACTTGAATAATTATATTTGACCATAAAACTATAGATAATGTCGTGTTTAACATTTATTTTTACGGCTATATTATAGAGTTTTATCATTTTTATTTATTTTAAATTACATGTGAAATAGCTGTCGACAAAAATAATTAATATAAAGGCTCTATTACATGGCTCAATAATGACTTATCTTTTTTTTATAGCCGTCTTATATTGAAATGATTTTTTCAGCATTATGATTTATGTTAGGGCTTTTCCTATTGCTGACATTTAGTACAGTTTTGACAAAATATGTCTATCTATACAGTTTTTTTTTATATCGCTTGACAGTAGACATCATCATATATTATAACGACTGAAATAGCTCTTGCTAGATTTGACACGTTGAATTTAGTAAAATATGTGTACTGTTGATGTTAGATGACAGATGTAGGATATTGGAGGGCCCTGAAGTGGCTAGGTAGATGCCCTGCCGAGATTATGAGTGCCTTCCAGAATTATTAATATGTATTGTGGCATTCCGATCGCTCTCGAAAGGCACTGCGTAATACATCAATTGAATGTTAATGTCGTTTAATTCGGGGACCGGGCCCGACTTTACTCTAGTATAGTAATTTCGCGTTGAATATTATGACGGACCGAGAGAGAGATGAGTTAGTGGCGCAGCAGTTTCGGCCAATGGCAGCGAGGAGGGAGGCTTCCAGCGTAATTGCTGACAAAGCTCCGCCCGCGTCAACCTTCGAGCGGCCCCCGCGTTCGCTCTTCCCCGTCACACTCTTGCCCCACGGGCCATGGGACAGTGTTTTGCAACTCGTAGCGAGTCCCAAATTTTAATCAAACTTTTATCAACCCACAATATTACCACACGATATATTAAACCTTACTTCAAGAATCCTATCGAAATTCAACAATAATGAAAATGCCAAACTTGTAAATTGAAATTTGTAAAAATGAAAATGAATTGTAGTATTCTACCCTTATAATACTAATATGTTTATATTTAAATGATAAATATTCAAAGACAACAAGAGATTATATAAGTTTTTATGTTACATGTCTAGATTTCAAGTCCCGTAGATATATCGAAATGCATTTATGTGTCTAAATATTGTAGAACCAAGGTGTTGACAATGCAATCAATATGATATAAAAAATAAGATGTTAGCATTGATTATTTCGCACTATTAAAGTTTTATGTGTTTTAAGTAGAGTGGAATCTTAATTTAATGGAAAATTTTTTTTTTTTTTAAATAAGATATTATTGAAGTACGAATAGAATTCTATCATTATTTATTTCCACGGTAGTCACGTGTCACACCAAATTATACATCATAAGTCAAAAAGGGAGACAATTTTTACCGTTTTTGACGACATTTTAAAGAAAGTATGGAGTAAATAAATAATAAAGTAAAACCGCTTATAAAACAAGATACTGTACAATTTATTATAAAAGATTTTCATTGCAATTTGTAAATATTTCAAGAAATATCTTTAATGTGACATCTATTTATATAAAATATGATTTTTTAAATATTCTATGTTTTATTATTATATATACTATGCAAGACTAAAAAAACAAAAAAATTAATTCAACATATCTCATTTATAATCATAATTATAAATAAACGAATCGAAACAAAGCAATGAATTATTGAGTTGTGACGTAATTAATGGATGTCTATAAATGTATGATAATTTATTTTCTGTTCATATTTCCAAGTTATTTTGATTGAATCGTGTCGCATTCCGTCCTAGCTTTGAAAATGTCTGTGCTATGCTTATCGGACATTCGAGTTAGGGAGACTGTACACGTACCGAAAATTGCGGTCTTGTAGCACATGTGTCGCGGCCGATCAGTGCGGTCAGGTGAGGTGTGGTACGTGTATAGTTGCGCTTATACACACACACGCGTCCTGTCATTGATTGATAAGTCTTCTTATAGAACATAGTCTTATTTGCCTGATTTTATTAGACGCGCCTCTCTATCATTCCTGTTTGATTTTTTACGGCCCGTAAAGAATTGCATAAATTAACATCGATCGGCAAACGCAGTGCCGTTTGTATTAGTATATTCAATAAAATGATTAAGACAGGAAATAAACATTAAAAAATGACGTTATTATTTATTTTTATCGATAAAATTATACTAAAAACGGTGTCGTTAACACCAACCACATATTATTACACGTTTCATTATTTATTTATTCAAAACTTTAAGAGCATTACAAACTATAATATAAAGACTTAACAATATCACATATCGCCTTTGGAAAGGAAATGAAACGCAACCCTAAGTTTTTTCGAAACATTTTTTTTTTCGATAAACACAATGTATACAACTGAATATACGTTATATTAATATTATGTAAGCCAAAAATACTGACTAATAATACTATATATAAAGTAAAAAAGTGAGTCTTGATATAATCGAGTTTTAATGTTCTCTGTTAAATACATATTACGACAAATTCTTAAGATATAATGTATTATTTGATAGAAATTGTCGTAAAATGTATTTAACAAAGAGACTCAAACATTTAAACTCGACTATCACAAAACTCACTTTTTTTATTTTAACTCTTTTGCCAGTAATACGACGGTATAAATTTACTGTTTAAGTTTAAAAAAGAAGGGGATGTGAAATTTGCGGCCACTAAAAAGGAGTTCCACCACATCGGTTGATTGCTTTTTCTTAAATAAATTATAATAATAAATTAATATCCGATCGGACAAGTAAAACACCAGCTTTAGTCTTCGTTCACTTCAAAGTTGTGACTTTCTAATATTTTCACTTTGGTCCAAAATCATTAAATACATTTTTGTGTCTCCTGTTAAATAATTATAGTTCTGTGTAGCTTGGTCTTTTTTCTTTCCTATAGTCGATATGATTACTTTTTTAAGCCATGTCAGATACAAATATGAATAATATGAATGTACATAGTATGAAGAAGTCGACTCCGTTGATGGAGTATATGGATCACAACAATGTAAATATATATATTGATAGATTATTGACTTAATTGTAAAATAATTGCTCAATCCAATGGGCATTTAGTCCTGTATTTTCATATACTTTAAAGTCTAGCAGATATGGGATTTGAATCCGCATTCCGTGAATGCGAGGCTCACGCTCATCTCTACACTACCGAAGAAAGATTACTTTGTTAAAAAACACAACAAAAAAAAGAAACTAAATCCAACCATTTTGCTAGTACTTTCCAAAGGTCACAAAATACGTCTTTAACGACCAAATTAGTAAAATATATTCAACTGTATATTGTATACATGTAAATATTAAACATACGTAATAGTAAGTGAATGAAAATACAGAAGATTGAAGATGAATTAGAGGGTGGTCTCCAGAGACAGAATATTACTACTAATAATTAAGACATATAATTACATAAATCATTCGTACTCTGTATAGATTTACTGAATAACATATAATATTTATGCTAATAGTTACAGTAATATTTAAGAGTTGGGGTATATTACTTTATGGCGTCCTTGAGTATCTCTAAGATAACAATTCTCCATCATATTAGACTATTGTTATGGATGTTAAAAAAAGCATCTATGAAAAAAAATGTAATCGCCAATTTTCAAAAATGTCATCGAAAACTTTTTGAAAATTAATAAAATGAATAACAAAAGATTTAAAATACCAGAATTTAAAATATCGGTTCACATAACAATAAAAAAATTATTAATATTATGTATTGACAAATTTTATCAGCTCCCACAAGAATATGTCAAAAAACTACTATAAATCACTTTTTAAATCACTGATTTCAATAATTTTCGCATTTATATGACATTGACATATGAGTTTGAGATGATGCTAATAAAAACTTTTTCTTCATGTAATAAATAGGCATACGTGATTAACTCGATATTATTTGGCAAAACTCCCTGTGACATACTAAGTATAGAAATCTTGACTACTATTATGTCGATTTGAAGGATGGTATTTTTTTTAAATTGTAATGATTTGAAGTGAAATGTTACTTACTATTTAAATACAATCATTTTCATAGTAATAACTTTTATAATATGACATGGTAATTTTATAAAAGAATTGATTACGATGATATTCAGAATAATGTGTATCAAATATTAATACATAGCTTTGTATTCACACTAACAAATTAAAACTTTTTTTTTAATTGAATAAATTTAATGTAATATTGAGTACACCAAAAAAACTGCAGCGGATTGCTTATTTATGCAAATCAACTACCCTTTTGTTCAACATATTGAATGTCAATTTCCTAAAACTAAATTTACTATACAATCTTTGACGATGTATAGGTCTGATTGACCCGTGATTTTCAAGATATTCACAGAAATAAACGGTTATTTGAGTGTAATTTTTTGTACATTAATACCTTCATACTTTTAATAAAAGCTTCAAAGTGTTTATGTTATTTATTATTGAGAGATTTGCAAACTAACATAATCATAAAAATTGACAAAGAAAAATAAAGATATAAATTTTAATGTAATTATTGAGACGTAAATTATGAATGTATAAAAACATACGACATTTCAATATCATATCTATTCGAGTATGTTATAACCAACTGCTTACTTCCATATATGTGTGTAAATCATATGTTTGATAGAAAATATGCACTTAAACAACAATGTTTCGTTACAGACAAACACAATTCCCAATAACAATATGAATCTTGACTACCGTTTTTCATTTTGAATTATTACCTTAAGTTTATTTATTATTAATGCGTAATACTTAATGATTTGAAAAGGAAATATATAATATTGTTATAATCATACTGAAAATCGTTAACTTTAAAAGTTTAGGTATCACAAGGCTGTAGCATCATTTTATTCGTTGTGTGATAAACTTACGTAGATAAGTATAAAGAAGCAATATTTTATTATTTCGGTCGAATAAAAATCTTTTCAAAACTACTAATAGTGCCAACTATCCAGCCGCCTCGTCATTACACCTGGTGTATACTGAATCTTTTATATCCGGAAGTGATCTGTATTCGATGGTAAAGCCTCAGGAGTTGATACCAATTACTTTAAAACTATGTTGCAAATATGCTAAAATTAAAAAGGATTCATCTTTTGGTACAATCGTGTAGAGATCATAAAAAATGTGATACATGAGGGCGTATTTAGATATAAGATAAAATTTGTGTAAGCCAAGTCGCATAGGTTAATGTATTTAAAGCTTGAATAAAGTGAAATAAGTTACAAAATACATATTCATGAAAAAATGCTCATCTTAGAAAAAAAAAGTTGATTTTAAAAGAAAAATAAAATGAAAAAGGAAGAGGTACTTACAGTAATGGATAAACTATGTACAGGAGACTAACGTGCGGTACAAATGAAACAAGAATAATCAATCTTTTTATTTTCTTAAAAAAATACAATCGGTTTTAATGGTATTGATTGTAAAATCGAGAGTGTCAAGCGATATACCTGAGGCAATGAAGAATAAAAGATTTTATACATCTGAACATGCACAGGAGGGGCGAATAAAAAGGACTGCTGATTAAGAATCTGGGAAGGTAGTTTGTGTGTCACAGCCTGGGTGGCAAATGAAAAGGACGTTAGACGGAGTAATTGACTTTTTGATACGAGAGAGCCTCCTGGCTCGAATAAATTAATCACTATTCTACATCAGCGACTCACAATTTTTGGCGTAAAAACATAATGATTTTTATCTTTACAGATTTTCTCGGAAATTTACTAAGCTAAAAATTTCGTGTTTTTATGACAATCTTTACTGCACTTAAATACGTAACTAATTTTGTCATTTAGTTTAATCGTTAACACCTATTTGAATGTTTTTTGAAAACATAATTGTAGACCATATTTATCAAATTTATTACTCTGACTCCCATTTAGGACATATTCTCAGTCATTCGTATTTTAAGTTGAATATTTAATATGCATTAATATAGCTAATATAAATACGTTAAATTTCAAATGAATATTTAAAAAAATGTGTCCATAAATCGATTGCAGTGAAAATAGAAATATTAAGAAATCATTTTAGTAAACTGTATATTAATATACAAATAGACGATACTGGCAAAGAAAGGTAAATAAATCCAAATTAAATTGGTTTGAATTAATGTAAATATGTACAAAAAACAATAAGGGTGATTTAATAAAAAAAAAACGGTTGAAAAAGAGGAAATTCTCAGAGAAAATAGAATACATTAGATATTAATTTACTCCCAAAATCAGTCGGTTAGTGACGAAATTCATACTTATAAATACATTTAATAAACCTTTGATAATACTGGTAAATTTACTATAAACTGTCGATATAAAAATCGTTTTGTTGGAGCTTTTAAAGTTCAAAGCAAAAACTTTAAATATAAATAAGTTCAAAGGAACATTATTTTTCATTGCGTTTTTTATTTTTTTTAAATACCATGTTCGCTCCCAAAGTGGAGCATATGGAATCTACACAGTGTGAAGAAATCCACTCCGAAATTGGAGTATATGGATCTCCGCAACGTGAAGACGGTTTTTGACAGATTATTTTTCACGAGAATCGTTTGTCAGACAATTACTCAACCCAGTGGGCATCCAGTCCTGCATTTTCAGATTTTTAAAATCCGACGAGATGGGGAATCGAATCCCCATTCCCCGGATTGCTAGGCACGCACGCTACCAACTACGATAACCGGAGAGATTAATTAATTAATTAATTTAAGAATGTAATTAAACTTATTAATCATTTATAAAAGCGAAATTCGTTGTTGATTTTATTCAATATAATAATATACGTGAAAAATAATAATATATTCATTACAGAAAAAAGTTATGATTGTTGTGAAACAACTTTTTTCTTCGAAATGTGTGAGTATAATAAAATTTCATATTTTAATTAGAATTTTAACTATATCAGTAAAATATTGTTAATATCTATTGAGTATTCATAATAAAATTCATGTATGTCGTATTTATTACCAAAACGGTTTATAATAAAATTTTAATATCACAGCATCCGGTTACATAATAGTCGTCTTTCTACATGTTTATATAAATAAAAATAAAACACTAAAACACTGTGTTTACTGCTAATGTGAAGTTATGGAGGTTGCTCATATCGATGAAAAAAACTGATTAGTATTATTATAATTAGCTATAATTTTTCGTAAAAACGACTACTTAAACAGTCAGTATTTAACAGTGGTTATTATTTACAACTTTCTATTTTAAATAGCAAGCTACCAGAAATAATAAAAAAATCATTTGAAAATTAAAATGTTTTAATAACCACCTACGTAAAAGAAAATAAAGTATACGTAGTGTAGTTTGTGTACGGATTGTATGGTATTAGTGATATTAAAATATAAAACTCTACCAAGTTGTATGGAATTATGTAATTATTATACAATAAAATAGAGATGTCCAGTAAAGTGAGTACACTGTAATATACATAGTTAAATTATGAAAGTTTACTTCAATTTAAGATGGTCAAAAAAGAAAGAAAACCGCATACCGATAACGTTTCGTTGATAAAATTCGTCTTACGAGTGTCTGTTTAATGATAATAATGCATTTTGTATACATTTTAAGCAAATTGAAACTAAAACTTAAAAGCTCTGCGTATAAAAAAATCTGTACAGCTTTGAATTAACATATTATCTCCATTTACGTTTTATAAGATATAACATCTTATGTTTTTGGATATCGTGTAACTTACAAAAATATAGATTTTTAATAATATATCACTTTTTCACTTTAACGTCTTTTGCCAACAATACGACGATATTATAGTAGAAGTAATAATGCATGGTATATTATAAAGATATTATTTTTTTCACTAAAACGTATTAATATTTATGGTCAAAATATTGTTGGAAAAAGGTATATACATTTAAGTTTTAATTTTGGATGAAAAAATAGTAAATATGAATAACTGCTAATCAATAAAGAAAGTATCGAAGAGTTGTTATCAAAAATCAATGACATACTGGTACTGCTAATGTTGACGATTATCGTTTAGTAATGAGTGGGAAGGTCTTTATCTCTTTGTAAATAGAATTCGTCTATAAAATATTTATTGCTGTATACATCTATAAATTATCGTGAATATTCAAAAAAAATTGGAAAGCGTTTATTAGTAATAAACCCATCGTTCTGTGAAATTAAATATATACCAACATTAGCAATGAATCGAAATAGGTTCAATTTATAACTAACATTAGTTCCAGAGCTTACGTGATGTCTATAATTATCATTGTTCGCACACTCGTAAGTCAAATGGATAAATTCTCCATGGTAAAGGTGAGGAAATGATACGGACTTCGTGCAGCAAGGCAACTGCGCATATATTTCTTTTTACGCGGGCTTTTCCTAGAACCGCATTCAACAGAAGCTATTCGCATTATTTGCAATTAATATGCAACAGAGCGCTGATAGCTCAGTTTTACGCATAATAAAGTAGAATTCGTAATAAAGATATGTTGTAAAAATAATTTTGAATTGTTAGTTCAAAACTTTTATTGTAATGCCTATTTAAATTCCAGTGGCGTAGTTGTTTTTAACAAATATTTGGCTTCTTATTGCAATATAAATATTTTATAAATTAAATCATGACTATAAAAAATACGTTTTTTTAAATAAGCAGAAGGAACCAACAACTTAAAAAACATGTTTACATAATAATAAGTTATTGTCAAAAAATTGCACACAATCTTTAAAAATAGATATTAAATGGTAAAACGCGTGTTATTGAATATGTTTTATGTAAATTATTACTATCGTCGATTATATAACAATACAAGTGATTTATTGTATTGTTAAAGTGTACCTAAGTAATTTTTTCCTTTGACATACCGAAACTTTATTTTCTTGTTAATACACCGCGACCATATTTTAAACATTTATTGTTTGCTTTAAGATATTTTTCCTCCATTTTATAATAGTTCAATGCTTTTAAAGCCTTAACACGCTGGTGAAAAATGCACGAATAAATAGCGATTCATTTAATTATAAAATAAAAGTTTGTAATTTTTAAAGTAATTCATATTTAGTCAGGTTTTGCATGAATTATATTTCTAAACCATTTTTATTATAATATGGATTTATCACTCACTTCTTACTGAACGTGTAATAACATTTAATTTGCAACTACGTCCTTGTTGCTACTGCTCAGTTAATCCAATACGTTCAGCTATTTGCTGAGTACATTTTTTATTACGATATCTTCGATAGCGAAAATTTTTATCTTATTCTGTTCCAAGAAAGGCGGCAAAAATGATATGATCTAACCTTCACGTAGACGTGGACTATAAACAGATGCCTATGTGATTACAAACTGGGATTGCGATTACTGAGGCATAAAGTATAATTGCTAATATGTCATTAGTATATTTATTAATTTGACGTCACGCAATGAATTAAACGTTTTCTGTTTTATTAGTTCACTCGATATGGTCAAAAGTAATTATTTATAATTTGTGCTACATTAAACAAGAGGCAATTGAAAGTCGTTAAACTTAGTATCAATAGTATCAATTTGAAAATATGACAGTGATAAATAAGATTTACGAATAATTATATACATTTTGTTTAAATCAAAATATTACAATTATCTCACTTTAAAATTTTATCTAATACGTTCATCTTTTTAAAATAAATCAACACGTTTTATTCAGGAGTACATATAAAACAACGTGAATATTAAATTGCGTCACGACTTTATTGTTACTAAAATGATCTAGTATATAAACATACAAATATTGATTCCAATAAAGATATAATTTAATCACTATTATTAACGATAAAGTTATCGTGCAAAACGATACATAAAAAAATACTTTAATAACTTTAATAAAATAAACAAACGATTCCTAATGAACACGCCTTCTATCAAAGCTTTCACAGACTGCAAATAATAATCAAGCTGTACATGATTTTGTTTTATATAATTCTGTAAATGTACATTAATTTATAAAGTATTTAAAGTAATATATGATTAGAATACGTAAAATAAACAATGTCTCTGACAGTGAACGGATGTCAGTGATTTTTAGTAGCAAAATACATTTAATGGATGACATCTATCTATCTATGAAAGTAGTGACCGTTTTTATAAAGTATAATGGCATAATGGATTATTATTAAGATTCATTTAAGAGTTATTAAATTGATAGTTGGAAAGACAAAAGCTTTTACGGTGTGGTATTTGAATTTTTCTTCTTTAAAAGCTTACAGTTACGAACAAATGAACGCTTTCAACAAGCGATGATAAGAAATATCACTTTATTTCTCAAATATTTTATTAGCTGGCTTCCGTCGTTCAACGATTGTCAATATAGAAAAGTTGAATTGAAGAATGACCAAGACTCGCCTTATCAGTGTCTACGGTACGTAGGGTCGTCGACGTCCGTAAAAAAAAAAAAATATTAAATATTTTGAAGGTTTTGAACTTATATACTTACTATATTTGTAGTGAGTACTGCTTCCTTACATATTATTTCAAATCAATGGTTAAATTGAATTTTTATAATTGTTTTTATATTAATTTCTTCATCTAAATGTGTGATAACTATGAAAATCAGAATAAACGTATGTAATCACCACCCATTGCATAGAGTGATATTATTTTTATCGTACATTTTATAACATTATAGCTGAAATATTAATAAAGTCAATTTATATTTCAAATGTAAGTATTCTATTGAAGCAATATATTTTTTATTGTCTTTAATGGTTTACTTTAATTATTTTCCATTTACTTGTAAATTTTTTGGTTTTTAAAATCCAGCAAATATAGAAATCGAGCCCATAATCTCTGGCTCCGAAGAATACTATTATGTACAAGGAAGACTATTATGTTATATGCTATCCATGATACACTATATTTTTTATTAATTAATTATGTATTAATTAAAATTTAAGTTTATTGATATTGAAAATATTTTCCACTAATATTACAGAGGAATAGTATTTGAGTGTAGAAAGGCAAAGAGACTTAGAACATAGAACATAGAACGAAGTAAAAGACAGTCGAATATTATTCGTCTTCAATATAGAAGTAAACATATTTTATATATCCCTAAATTGAAATTTAAACAAATAAAAAATTATAAATAAATTTTGAAAAATGTCGATAACCCTAGATGTGTCAGTAGATGGGAACCCAGAAGAACGAAACGAGAGGAAATGGTAATTAACACGATCGGCAGGCAGTGAATAGTTTAAAAACGCCTTCTCCCGCGTAGCGCGGTATCCAACTACTTTATTTTATTGCCGGCCAATTACTGTGTTCGATAATAATATTTCGGGGTCGATAAACGGCTGAGTTGAGATAAACAGTCACACTCTACCGGAAAATCATTCCGCGCGGCATCTGGGAACGCCTATAATCTATAATATATCATATTTGATCAGTCGTCAAGCTGTAATGACTGGTGAGTTTTAATTTGAAATTTATACTGTGTTATTGAAATGTACATAGATGCCCACTAGTGGGATTGAAAAATCGATATCTACATTTTATTCAATACGAATGTATTTATTTTTCAAATGATATATTCATTTAGATATACTAATTAACGATCTAACGAAGTCACCAATAATTATATTTATTTTAATAGTTCCTAAAAACATAGTTGACTTTATAAATACCGTAGTTCTTTTTAACATAGTAACAATAAAAAAATGTCTAAGATTATATAATATGGTTTCGTTATTACATACTGTTAATTGATTTATGAACAAATATTACAAAAACAAAAAAAAACACCAAGATATATTTTGTATCTTTCTAAGCTCTTGAGTTGCCGAGCTTTTTGTGATTAATGTGCAAAAATGGAGCAATTTTATTTTACATGATTGATGAAAACAAAAAAGGAAAGCACGTGTTCAAAAATTTTGCTGTCTGAAGTCTATATGACACATACAATACATAATTTAAAAACCATTAAAAACGTGTTTGATTTTTTTTATGTGTTGCTGAATTTGGAGATTTTGACGTATCAAAAATCGATAAAACTAGTTTCATCTATCAATAGTTAAGAGTAAATATATTTTTATAAAATTATACAGAGCTTAACCTGCAATTTTTTGGAGAGGGCGAATATAATACACATAATAATATGTATTGTACATTAAATGCAGTACGTTATGTAGTCAAATTTATATGCAATTTTTACTACAAAATTATTATTTTTTAGTTAAATCAATAAACATTATTTATTTTATCTTACAGTATTTTTTTATGAAATAATAGATTCTCAATTCTTAGTGTGTTTCCTGATAAATGACACATTTTGAGTGTTTAACGTTAATGCAAACAACGGTGATCTATCATTATATTGATTAAATGAACTTTTTAAACATTGTTTTTAAATTTCTTAAAATATTCGTTTAATATATTTTAAGTATTCGATAATTATATTAACTATAAATTTACAGAGTGGCCAGCAGTAAATTTTAAAACAAAGACTGCACATCAAAAATATGTGTAAGGCAACAAAGTTATTTGGATTCATTCAACAGTACGAAATCAAATCTTGTATGATACAAAAAACTAGGGTTGTCAAATTTTAAAAATATATTATCGAATAAAATAGTGGATCCAAAACATAAGTTTTCTGAAATCAAATAGCACTCTTGTCCAGGTTATTTTATATTGTGAATATTTTTTTATCGTCATATTTTGTGGCGTTTAATATTTTCAATCGCAGTGCATGCCAATTAAGTTCGCGCTTCGCCATTTTTTTGGCAGACAGATCGATACGTCTGCCCCTCAAGCTAAATAAATTTGCATCTCAGATCAACATTCCACGGTGTGGTGTTTGACTCAGCCTAAAAAGCGGTATCTCCCAATATCTTTTAATCAAAAGTTCATGGTTTTGCTTAAATATCTACAACGCTGTAAATTAGATAAAAAACATAAAGTATTTTCATTTATAAACATTGTGCAGATTATAAGCCATATATGTAAAGAATATGATGTTATATATTTTAACCTTGCTCCCTCCAAATGTGGTGTATATGAAATTCCATAGTGTAAAAACTTACTACAGTAGATTATTTTTCATAAATTGCTTCATATTAGTTGTAAGACAACCAACGTTCTAATGGTTTATTTGTCTAGTTCTATGTTTCCAAATATTACACGTCTTATGCTATTACAAGATTAGGACACACGAGAACTGATACAAACTTTCCACACACAAAATATGATATTATCATCTCATCCTCCAAATATACAGCAAAAGTTTTCTCTGATATATATTTTCTATTAATGTATAATTTTTATTTTATATACCTATATAAATGTTTTATCTATATATTGACCATAGTTATATTGTAGAAACAAATATAACGATTTTGATAAATGTATTTTTTTTACAACTATCAAAATTTTTGAAAGCCTTGTAAACCTTTTAGAAGGTAAGCAATTATTTCATAACCAATTCCTTGGTTATCCCTGCCAATATTGTCTGTTGATGTATATAAGAATAATCTACAATAATACAACAGTTAATTTGACTTTTGATCGGTTAATCTGCAAACCAGGCAACTATATCTGTGTTATATGTTCGGGAGCAACAAAACACTTTGGTGAATGTGTATGGAAGTGGCTGGCGTGTGCGAATAATGTAACTTAATATTTATTTTGTGAATTTTGTGCCTTCTGTGTGCGATATAAAAATTAAAGCTGAATCAAATGGGATCATAATCGGATTTTCGACCACGAGTTAACTGGTTTGCAAATTAATGCATCGATTTGCCGTTTATATAAATTACACTCATTAAATAAAAAAAAACAATAGTTGTATGAGTTTTAAGTCACATTATTTTTTACTGTGGCTTGTATTTTAAAATATGATTTCATTTGAAAATCACTGCTTTACGGCGACTTACCCACTTGTTTATTTTTCTAACAATGTGGTTTACAGCACATAACAGTCGATTCGGCAACCGATTATGTGTGAATGTCGAATGTCCGCCTCCGCACACTACTTATATGCCAGCGATTAAAATAAACGTCCAAAATGCTTCCATATCGACAATAAATAAATCGAGCGAAAAAGATGAAGTAACGCACATATTTTATATGATTCGTATTTCAAATTTGGAAAAAGTGCTACAGAGTGGGAAATAATAATCCCTAACAAAAAAAAAACCGATTTATCGGTGTTATCCGTGTTTAAAAAATGATACTACTCTGTAAAAACTTAAGAAATAGATTACAAAAAGGAATTAGTTTTTGTTACTTTCCCAGCCAAAAAGTGAACTTATGCATTATAAAGGTTGTTGAATAAATCCCGCAGCCCTTAAAATGTAAAAATTTCAAACCTACCAAATATACCATTAGCTGACAACTACTTCTCTTAAAAATCTCTTCAAATATGTCTTTATATTCTGGAGATCTGTATAATTTTTTTTTGGGATGAATAATTTTTCACTGAAGGAATACATTATCCTTCACTTTTAACGTGGACATATAAAAAAATATCGTCCTCAACTATGTACATGAAATTTTTGGTAGCATTGTTAATTAGCTTGAATATGCCATCTCAACATATCGAAGGTTCAAGAAAAACGGTTTCTATGCTTAAGCCATTAATATTTTAAAACTAAAAAAGCAATCCGGGGAATGCGGACTCGATTCCTCGTATGTCTGATTTAAAAAATTACATTAAATTACATCCTCAGAATTATTACGAAGGTTGGCGCAAAATATGTTTTATTCTACGGTCTACCTGGTAGCATAGTTGCTAGTGTGGGCACCTAGCAATCTAGGGTATGCGGGTTCAATTCTCCATCTGTCAGATTTTAAGAATCCAAAAATGCAGCACTGGATGCCCATTGGGTTGAGATTTGTCTGACAAACAATTCTTCGCGGAGACCCATAAACTCCTTTTTCGGGGGCGAATATCCTCACCCTGTATAGATCCATATGCTCTACACTGGGAGCAAACATGGTGTAAAAAAATACACCTAGTCTAATTTTATATTCAGTAGTTTAGAAGAATTTTATTTTTGAAACATTTCAAAAAAAGTGCAAATATTTTTTATAATCGCTTTAAAAATGAATGATACGAATTATGTTTATTCAATAGCTTATGCGCTAGATTTACATCCCATATGAAATAATAACACACTACGTTGTATTAATTCTCTTAATATTTTTGAATAACCAATAATTAAAAAAACGAATCATATTTATCCCGAGAACCAAGCTTTTAGGAAATCTATTGATAACAGGGCTTAAATATTTTACTTTTAGTATTTGCTATCGGGCTTAGATTGTTCGGCAGGTAGGTGTCCTGAAATAAAAACGTGCGTGCTCCGGAGAAGCTGGAACGAATGTCACGGTTGGCCGAACAAAATTCTTTTCGCAAAATATGAAATTTACCGCTCATATATCCAACCAGTCGCGTGTTGAAGCTCTCCCAAATAATAAAAGCTGAGTAGATATTTGATAGTTTTTTTCATAATATCACCAAACGTTAAGTTTAACATACAAAGCTCGTTTGTAGCTGTATGATTATAATATGTTTAATTTTAATCTATGATAAATATCTCAAATCCACCCAAATTTATCATATGGCTAAAATTTTCTTAAATTAAATGGAAAAAGTGGACCATTTTTTGCAAGGCGTGAAAGTTTCCACTCCTAAAATAGACTATATGGATCTCCGCGGACGTGTCATGATAGATTTTTATACGAGTATTGATTGTCAGCTAGTTAGTCACTTAACTCATTAGGCATCCAGTCCTGCAACTTTAGGGTTTTTATTTAATCAAAAAGTCGAAGCGATTGATTCTGCAACCTTCTGCTCTGAAGCATAAACGTTAATCTTTCAATGTCCGCTAACATAAATATTTTCTTCAATACACATCTGCGAAAAGTGTGCTAATAGTAAAATGCAAAGAAAACGTAAGCTGTAGATAATTTTGTATTGAGTAGCCTAAATGAATATTAAATAAGTTCAAATGAACTAACATATGTGTAGCTCAACTCAGGGAATAAGTCTTTGCTCGGCAAAGTCACCCCATTACATTGCTCAAGTCAAGTTACGAGACGTAAATACGTAGACCGGTCACGGGTAAACATTTCAAAATCAGCCGGCTATTGGAGCAATATGGCTGTTATTTTGATCGAAAAGGTTGTATTGGCTCTGCGTGAGCCGGCATTTCATTTGTTTGTCGTTTCCGTTTTGATTAATGGACTCGCCAATGACCAAAAGGATTGCTTTTTACAATGAAACGCTGTAAATAAAAGAAATATGTCTCTATACATCTGGTATGCAGAGATTTCTTATTGTAAAAGAACACCCTTAAGATGACTCAGTAATATTGACAATTATGCTACACATTGTTAATATATACTATTTAGTGTAGAAAGAACTATCATTTTGTGCATGTTTTTAGTTTCAATTTAAATATTAAAACTAACGAATATTTTATTTGAGCATGAGACTTGATACGACGTATTGCGAGTCTGTTTCAAATAGAAGTAAAAAAACTTATTATTTTTACAATGTTTCCTCCAAAAGAAGGGCATATTGATTGAAGCGTAGTGAAGATAACCATACCAGAAATGGAGTACACACTGTAAAAAAGCCGTAATATATTCCTTCAACTATACGTTAAAAAATATTTTACCAAAGATGAGAAGATATTTCAAGGAGATATAAACTATTGTCTATTTTTATTATTTAAATCAAATTGTTATTTTTAGCAAAACTAAAATTTGCCAAACGATAAGAAATGTACAAGCGTAACACAAAGATATATAATAAATCAAATATGGGTTTATTAAAATAAATTCTTACCAGTATCCATGGCAACCAACGTCAGGGTGTACTCTGCTTGAGATTCTCGGTCCAATGCTCTTAGAAGCGAAATTTCACCAGTGGAAGCATTTATCCTGAACAAATCCGCATCACCTTCTTTAATGAAGTATCTAACTTGATTGTTGAACGGTGGTGTATCTGCATCGTACGCCTTGACGGTAATGACATAACCTCCGTTGGGAGGAATGACGTTTTCCATAACGTAGGCTAAGTAAGGAGAATCCAGGAACGTTGGAGGATTATCGTTTATATCGGCAATGGTGATGGAAAGTTCTGCTGCGTCATTTCTGACAGATCCTCTGGCTGTTCCAGCACAGTCCTCAGCATTCACTCTAAGAAGATAGCGTGACTTTCGTTCGTAGTTGAGATTCTTGGCGACGCGAACCACGCCTCCATCCTCGCTAATGCTAAAATCGCGGTTATCATCGCCTGATGCTATCGAGTAGCGAACTCGCCCATTTGTGCCTTCGTCGATGTCAGTTGCTGAGACCTGCAGGAAAAATTGTTTTTGTTAATAAGTTTTTTAATAATAAATAAATATTTCAGTAATTTTCATACATTTATTGACATAATGAAAGTTTTTATTCTGAATTTTATTTATAATACGATCTTCAAATGTCTTCTAGAATTTGACTATTTTCATTTAAGTGATTTAAAAAAATGTAGTTTTTAAGGTAGCTTCAGCTTTTTGAAGAAAAAAATCGCTTCATTGTTAGATAATGCATGGTTTATATTTCTTAATGTATTTCTAAAAAAATGTTTTATTTAAAAACATCGATATCGCAGAGAATTGGATAATTATTGATAATGTGTTAGTATTTCTTCTAGCAAAAGTTATTTCCCTAAGCATATTGATTGTAATCTCTAGTCTAAGCCATGTTCGCTCCCAACATGGAGAATATGGATCTACACAGTGTGAAGACGTCTTGACAGATTATTTTTCACGAGAATTG
>JAGVSQ010000877.1:0-33558 GCA_022683975.1 Rhyacophila evoluta
TTTTAATAATTAATCAATTATTGATTCACTTGCGCGCGTTCGGCTTACTGTCTATTTCTTTGGATTCATTTGGGTCGTCTTCTTCATCATTCAACTGAAGCATCTGATCATCGTTATCATCATCTTAGGGTAATCATACTGGGCCATACCTGAACCGATTAAACTCATAAAACGTTTACCCTGAATTATTATTCATTTTGGTACCTTTTTGGTCCCTAACAACTGGCCTATAAATAAAAACATTGAATTAAATTTAATAAATCTTGTAATTAAATTAAATTGAACTTAAAAATTCAGTGTTTACATCATGTTTTGGCGGTGTTGGTAAATATCTTACAAAAAGTACTATTGTTTGTAAATTAAGGTTTTATATTAATAAAAGAGGTTCATAAATTAAAATAAAAGAATTCAAAGCTAACAAATGGTACAGTACAATGGAATATTATTTTAAATAAAAAAAAGGAAAATTTGGTATGGAATTTCATGTCGAAATGTTAACAAGGAGCGTTGAAATGTATTCATGTATATCACTAAAAAACAACGTTGCTTTTCTATGTTAATTTCATTACAGTACAGATTTCTGCACAATCGTTGAGAGTGGCGAGTGATAATTTGCATAAAATAAATACGCGAACAAAACACAACAATAAATAACAAATAATCTTCTTCAAACATCTTTCAGCTTCATTCATTAAGTTTTCTTTGTCTGGCATGACTTATTTCAGTGGCTTGCATGTGTGTTAACTATAAAAGGTCACAATTGAACAATAGCCATTTTTAATATCTTAATTTGATAGATTTAGAAAGTGATTATTTGGCTGCATAGAAAATTATAGAAATTAAGCGATTATTTATACCGGTTCAGACTTTTTTTATTGACTCCAGTATAATAGTTAAACAATAGAACAATACAGTAGAAAATAATATTTCATTTCATTCTCTTTCTACTACACTATATTTCAAAATGGTAACAAGACATGCTAAAATAAATAAATACCTTTGATTTTACAAGTAAAATAAAAAAAATGGCTAAATGCAAAATGAGTTATCATAGAATTGCTCAGCAGTAACAATTGTCACCCCAGGAGCGTAGTTGGTAGCGTGTGCGCCTAGCAATCCAGGGAATGCGGGCTTGAATCCCCATCTGTCAATGAAAATGAGTAATTATCTGACAAACAATTATCGTGAAATATAATCTGTCAAGACGTCTTCATACTGCGAAGTTCTATATACTCCTCTTTTGCAGTGGATATCTTCACAACTGTGTAGATCCATATGCTCTACGTTGCGAGCGAACATGGTATATAAAACAATTAAAAAGTAAACAATCTTCTATAATTACACTTTTAAATATAAATCACCAATCTTTCCGGTAGCGTTGTTGATAACGTGCGTATCTAGCAATCCGGAGAATGAGGGTTTGATTCCCCATCTGTCTAATTTAAAAAATAAGAAAAATACAGGACTTGATGCCCTTTGGGTTGAGTATTCGTCTGACAAACAATTCTCGTGAAATATAATCTGTCAAGACGTCTTTACATTGCAGAGATCCATATACCCCTTTTTTGGGGTGGAAATCTTCACACTGTGCAGATACATATACTCTATAATACATATACAATAATATATTCTTGAAATTAAAAATAACACAGTATTTTTTAGACGCAAATATTTTTACGTATTCCATACTATTCTTAAGAACTTCCTACGTAAAGAAAAACATTATTCCTATACTCTATTTTATAAAATACTCGAATCATCGAAAAATATATTTTGTATGGATATTTTTAAACGTTATTTTTATCAGTGAAAATGTTTTCATGTTTTACAATGATTTTTTTATCGAGTGTTTTCAGTAGTATTTTTGACAATTCACAATCTATTTATTTTTTGTTGTTGTGTAGTTTTTGATTTACGTTTAAGGTTTTTTGTAATTTTATTTTATTTTTTGAATGTTATAAGGATTTGTTTTTTTTACAATTTTTTTATGTACGTTGTATATTATGAAACATGTGAAGTTCTAAGTGTATTTTCTAATAAAATAATGGATTTTTTGAAATTGTTATATTTTATACAGGATCTAGATTTGTAATTGTTCATGTAGCATATATAAATGATATGAACTAGTAACTTCACGTGAACTAAAATCTTCAGACTGTATTATAGTATTCTGATATACAAATGAGTACTTTAAATTATATAATAAAAGTTTCATTACTTAGAAATAACCCATACTGAAAGGATTGAACGATTTTAATACAACCCAAAAACAGCTTTCTGACGCTTAGTATTTTAGGAATGATGTCTAAAATTTACCACAAAAATTTCAAATTAAAACAAAATAATTTTTTTCTCCAATATTCTCTTAATAACACGTGTCGGTATCTGGAAAGTCTTTTGCTAGCTTATAATTTCTTATGCTCCCAGGTTATCCAAGAATTTTGTAGTTCTAACAAATATGTTTAATAGAGTATGCTTAATGACTATTATTTTATTGAGAGTATTCATTTTTGAATCCTATAGTTGAAAAATTATCAAAAATTCAAAGGTACAGGACTATGTTTAACAACTGACTCGTGCTTTTAAATTTTCATGATAAAAATCTGATTACCTAAGTCTTTGCAATGTGTAAATTTTTATTTTGTACAAAAAAGCATTGTATGCTATAGTATAGTATTTTTATAAATTTAAAGAAAATACAGATCTAGTAAACGTTTTCGTAAAGCTTCCGTAGCACGTAATCAAACTAGACCTAACGTCGTAATTTTACTCTTGTGTTGATAAATATCTGCAAGGCTTGTTTTGTAAGCTTCTCAATAAAAATCACTATTTTAAAAGTATCAACCGCAAGTATCTGTTCTGAAATTAACAGTTACTTTGAGCCTTGCTAGATTCTATAGTTTATCACTGTAGAATACTGCTTTTAGCATAATAGAATAATATTGTATTCCCAAAATTCGACGCAAGCTTTTATTCTAAAAGCTTTAACAAATATAATAAGATAGGATAATTGATTTTTCGTAATTAATTATATTAGTTATAATAGGTTTATTATAGGTAGGTGTAGATTAATCCGCCACTGGGCTAGTTTCATCGGCACATTGCTAACTGTCAGCGCCATCTTGCCCAACCTTTGTGTAGCTGAGAAAGGAAAACTTCCAAATAAAACTTTTCCCACGTGGTGGGTGTTGGAAGGTTTGTTTCACTAAACTCATAATACCACCCACCTGTCTTGCTAATAATTGACTGGACTAACTTTCGACCAACTTTACTGACCCCGTAGAAAATCCAAACGTACAACACACTGAAAAGTCTGTACATTACATTCACGTTAGTTTTGGATTAATAGCGTTAACGGGAGAAAACTGTATTACATTCGTATTAATAAAAGAAAAGTATTTTTCATTTTCACCGTCTCTATTATTAAGTTATGTTATTATTGAGTGGTCGAATTTTGGTGTTGTAGGCTGTGTTCAAATCCCACAACTCAATAAGAATTTTGAAAAGTCGAAAAAATACCAAATCTATTCTTAAGTAAAATGTAAATAAAAAGCTACTTTCAAATCAATATTATTGAATTAGATATGTGTTGTATTTTTTTAAGCAAAGTTGTAATAAATGCATATAATGGTGCTTTATTTATGTTTTTCAATGATTAGCTGATGCTTATTTATTTTAGTCATTGCATAAATAAACTAAATTATTTCCATTTTTTTATGAGCAAGTAGAATTGCATTGGTGGTCGAGTTGTAAGGACAATGCTTTAGTACATTTTTTTGCGAGTTCTCATCGTATAGTCGTGTCTTCTCCTGTAGCGTAGAGATTTGCGTGCGTGCCTAGTAATTCAGGGAATACAAATTTGATTCTCTCATCTTTCGGATAAATCCAATAGTGCAGGACTGGATGCCGATTGGATTGGGCAATTGTCCGATAAACAATTCTCATAAAATATAATCGGTCAATGCGTCTTTACATTGTGAAGGTCCATATGCTACACTTTGGGAGGAGCAAAAATGATAAAATATTATAATAAGTAAGTCGTATAAAGATTAAAAATAAATCATTCGATTATGTTAACGACTAAATTTATTTAATAAAATTTAAATAATTAAATTTCTTCTAATGCAACTAAATTTAACAATAGATAAAAATGTTGTTCCGGCGAGCAATTGGTGGCATAATGAGCCTTAGGTAACGGAGGTGGCGCATTCGAGTACTAATTAAACATTTAAAACGCAGAACTGCAAACGCAAAGTATATTAAACTATTAATATTGTTTTTACGCTATGGAGATCAACATAATTATATGTATCTTTTTTGTCATGAACACGGTAAATAATAAAATGTTAATGTAACAGTATATTTTCTTCAGGGAATGAATCAATTTTTTTTTATGATTATGCTGTGTATAATGTTTTTATAGCGTTCATAAAATGAGTGAGTTACAACGTACTATAACTTATTGAAATTGCCCCGATTGCTGAGATGATAAGCACGTATGCTTCGGTACCGGATATCACCGATCAAATTCCATTGGTCAATAAAATAATTTTAAAAAGCTCAGATTTTTTGGCCTAAATGGTTGTACAATTGACTAAAAGCTTATTGTTAAAAAAATCTGCCAAAATAAAGTCTAAAATTTTAGAGATTCATTTTTGGAGCGGACATTTTACCATTATAGATATTGATTATAGAGAACACTCTACTTTATGGAACGAATATTACTAGGAAGAGACACAAAGCGAATTAATGCTAAGTTTGTTTGTTAAATTGTTGTTGTTTGTAATGCTATCAGTATTTTTATGTAATTTTATGTAACATGTGTGATATCTATATTTTTAAATCATTTCTATTGACCCAAGCGAAAAATTTGCCCCAGTTTGAAGCTCACGCCGAAAAAATGCGTTGCTAATTAAATTAATAAACGCAAACCTTTTTTATTATGTTTATGTGCATTTTGCGTTGTGTTAGAATTTCTCTTAACTGTGTTAGAACGCACCAATTTGTATCACGAATATTAAGAAAGTCAGACATTGTAAGATCTTGAATATCGACTGTAAAAAGGAAGCGGTTCTTTCAAAATAGCTTTTTTTTTTAAATCATAACGTGAAATAATTAAAAAAAAGGATGTAGGCTGCAAATGACGAATTAGTATCGGACTTTAGCTTTTAAGCTTTAATAAAAACACTTTTATCACAACAATTTTATTGGGTTTTTTTTAAACTCATTATATTAATATACGATTGGGTAAATAAAACACCAGTTTTAGTTTGAATGTACTTAAACTTGTATTTATTGAAAACAGTCTCGACTCGAAATCATTGAAATACGTTTTTCATACCTCATGTAAAATTTCATGTGGGCTACTTCCTTTTCCCTTTAGATAGTTGTGTTACATTGCGTTCTTATAAAAGGCTCTTTAATTTTCCTCATAATAACTATTCCGTTATAGAACTGCACACAAGTGTTCACACTTTAGAATGTATTTGAATATCCTGCAGTTGTGGAATTAGAAGTATTCAAACCCACAGCATCTGGCTTCGAAGCACGCTAACCTGTTAGTCAATGAAGGATAGTCTTATTTGATAAATTATTTGACGAAAATTGACTGACAGTAAATTTTTCAACGTAAGCTAAATAACAAAGGCTAAAGTTAATGATTTTTATAATTTGTATAAAGACATTGTATAAAAACAGCTTTCTACTCAAATGTGCCGAACTTAAAAGTTGTCTGTCCACTAAGCTGACGCAGTATTAATTATGAAATAATATTTATTTTGTAAATCCTTAATTAAAAAAAAAAAATACAATATACTGAGGTAATATTTTGTGATAATGTTTCGCTTACAGGCCATGTAACAGATACGTAATTTAAAAGTAAAATTAACCGAAGATATTTATTAAGCAATGTAAAACAATCCCCCTGTGTATACGCCGCCAATTCGAGGGGTGACACAAAAAAAAACACATGCCATATAACCATTAAATTATGATGTATTATAATCAGAAGCTGTTGTACTGTTACACATTTTACACAGTTTTATTTTTTTAACACAGTGACCGTAAAAATGTTTTTTTTTTCGTGAACATTTTTCCATTTTCCGCGCAGTTTTTTTTAGTCCCCTTGTGGAAATTTTTAATAGTGAGACATGTCTGATTTTCCTGTTATTTGTGATGTAAATTTAATATTTATAGCATATGAAAATAAATGTAATAATTACATATATATACTGATAAGATATATATCGTCGTATTACTGGCAAAAGACGTTAAAGTAAAAAAGTGAGTTTTGAGGTAATTGAGTTTTAATGTTTGAGTCTCTCTGTTAAATACATTTTACGTCAAATTCTTAAGGTATAATGTATTATTAATAAAAATCGTCGTAAAATGTATTTAACAAGAAGCTCAAACATTAAAACTCGACTATCTTAAAATTCACTTTTTTACTTTAACGTCTTTTGCCAGTAATATGACGATATAATTTTATAAATTATGAATTTACCTTATAATCTGTATATGATGAAAAGAGAATTCTTTTATCTGTGTATATTTTAAGTTTATTGTCACTCGCAGTCCAATGCTAATGTTTCAATATGATGATTAGTGGACCTTCGACCAATACGCACATCTTCGTTGAAGCACTGTACCGTACAGTCTATTAAATCATGATTTCCTGTTTTTTGATATCTTAATAAATTATTTTGACAATAACTGCTAATTTCACATAATAAAAATATATATAAATAAATATTTTAAGCTTGGATACACTTTTTTTTGAAAATAGAATAACTAGATTTTTTCTGTCAATTATCTGATAAACAACTCTCATATATAATTTTTATATATCACGAAAACATTTACTCTCTTTCTTTAATTTCACATTGTTCCATTTTTAAATAAGTTAATTACGCGCGAATGATCATATATATTATTTAAGTGTTGCTATTCGTTTAGCGTTCAGGATACGATATTACTTGTCGACTATACTTTAATAAATAATTATAGTAATTTATTTTGTATATATATATATTGGTATTGTGTATACTTTTTTCAGTATGCATAGCTGTTTTCTTTTATTATTCCGTATGAATTAAAAAAAAATTGTTTTTGAGTTGAATGCACAAGAAAGAATGAGAAGACTTCTAGTTTTTGTTCGTTTGTACTAGTTTGTACTCATTTGAATAGATTCGTTCGCGAATATTCTTTAATTTATTTATTATTTATATTCAGGCAGTTTTTAATATAATTTATAAAAAATAATATTCGATACCTATATATGGTATATTATATGGCTTATCGATTCATACCGAAAAAAATGCTTAAATTTATTTGGGTGTTCTCGTTTATTATTACCTTTTTAATTTACATATTCACGCTTTAATTTAGTAGTTAAATGATTAATTATGTTTTAATTGAGGCCATAATTAATGTTATAAATGTTAAATTGTCGAATAACACTATTAATATTTGAAATTAAACAGCAATTTATTATTTTCCGTCATGCCGAGATTGACAACATACAGTTATTTGATTCGAACGAAAAAAAAACACGGCGTCGTAAATTTAAATCGTCACGGAAAACTCACTAATTTCCTTCTTGCCAAAAACGACTCGAAAGCGTATTTTTTTCTGTAACATGTGACTCGATTTGTTACAGTAATTTTCGACCTTGCCACTAACTTGTTACATACGGTTTCGCAATTATTATTTGTTGTTCGCCGCAATCGTCGAGCTACGCTACATAATGCTTAACTATCTTATTTCCGGTAGAAATATAATTGCGTATACTCTCATTAACTGGATCTTTTCTTTGGAAAATATAACCTCTAAATTATACACCAAGATATTATGACTAATGTCTAAAAATACAAACCATAAATGTACAATACTAGAAAAAGGCACCATTCTATTTTTTTTTAAATCATCCATATTTTTAACGGTTCCAAGACGACATGACTTACATGGTAAATAAATGCTCACATAGTCAAAAGCGCACAAGATATCTCCGCACACGTGCAAATGCGCACAGAGAAATATTATGAAATTTTAAACTGTATTTAAGTAATTGCAGTTAATTCAGTTATTAAACTTCGACAATAAATAACACGACTAATCCAAATTCCATCTCCACATCTATGTTGCAATTGCAATGCAGTGTTTTATTACTGGCAATGTTCATTTAATTTCTTTAATTTTTGGTCTAAATCTATATTGTAAATCTACTTAACAATAATAAAGTAAATAGTAAATACCCATTTTTTATAAGGGTGATCATTTAACGTCTAATACTTTTTTGTTTTAATTACTCTTTATCAATGATATATAATACAACATATTTCACAAACTAAATTTAAATCACCCAATTTTCAAACACGTTTTTTTATAAATTCTACATAATTAGGTTGAAACCACGAATAATATTTTTTTTATCTTTGATGTCAGTCAGAATAGATGTTGCCTTGAAGATTTATTATACTTTATAAAAATGCTAATATTTTTTTATGAAGTGTAATTAAATATAAAACTTGTATTCATCTATAATAAAGTGACATTCATATGTCGTTAAAACAGTTTGAAGAGATCAAGGTAAATTTTAATAATAAATAAATTTTTTTGGATCAGATGCGTTGAACCAAAAATCTTAAGAAAAAGAAATTTTATATTCATTTAAATTTTCAACGTTAAAAACCAGACATTAAAATATTATATTTTTGTTATAATTAGGACGGATTGTTTTAAGAAATATTCAAATGTCTTTCAAACATTATATCACATCTTGTCGTCGGCAACTTCCGTGTCGTAGACAAAATTTCCTTTTTATTCTTGTTCGGGTTTTAATAAACCTCGAGGCAGTGTTTTAAATGGTTTCAAAACTTCTTGAAACTTTGACAGAAATAACATGTAAATCAGTTGATATAAACATTTAAGCCTTGCTCGCACCATTTTCAACGCGTTAGTTTCTTCAAACGTTTATTTTTAGCAATTTTTTCTACACGTTTCTAAATGCAAATATAATGATATATATTTTTAAACAATTTACTAGAGGATACCTGAAATTCTAATCTTTCGAGTGTATTGATAGAGACGAGCTTTCATTGAGCTTAAAAAAGTTTATATTTCCTGAGTGGTTAGGTTTTTACATCATACGTTTTCACTATATTGGTGATTAAAAGGTAAGCGTGTGGGTTTTTTACGCAAAATTTCCGAATCAGAACCGTAAAATTTTGTAAATTCAAAGACGCAGAACTTGGATGTCCATTGCGTTGAGCAATTGTCTGACAAGCAGTTTTTACGAATAAAAAGTTATAAAAATAAGTCTTCAAAGTGTAAACAATCATATATTCCATCTGTAAATCTAATCTAACATACATACTTCTCAATTTTGGAACGAATACGGATAAAAAATACTTGTTTCCAACGTATTCGTGCAAACCGGAGTATCACGTTCCACCAGTTGCACATAACCGGCGTAGACACGGTATATTTAAAACATTTCTCATCCCCTTGTGAACTTTTGGGGCGGCGACACGTGCCTGTATCTGGAGGCAGTGCTGTGCGAACTTTTTCGCTGGGTTTGCAAAGTTTCTGACGTCACACTGCGGCAGGCAGCTTGTACCACCTCGGGACATCTCTTGTCTCGTCGATGATCGCTACGAGTTACTTTAGTATTACATGAGTTCATCCTACCAGACAATGGCAACTTCATACTTTATCTATGTCAATTCTCGTGAACGTGTAACTGCGTACTAGAACGACATCATAGTAACGAAATTTCAAAGGAAAATATTTTTTATGATACAAATGGTCATGCCCTGGAGTGACTAGACAAGAAGGCACTTATTGATACCGTAACGTGGCTTCAGACGTTGCTTTCACTTTAAACTTTCATTTTTTGAACGAAATTTTTTCACATAGCGTACCATCCATTGTATATGCATGGTCTCATGAAAACCCTTAATATTTACGTATTGCTTAACAAAAAGCTAAGGATGAAAACATTTTGTATTCTGATCTTTAAATTATCATTATAAGGCCAAACTTTAATATGAACATCGGCGCCACTTAGAAAGATGGACCTTTGATACTCGAAAATTACATTGATATTGATAATTTATTTCCATATTCGTCATCTAAATGCACAATTTAGAAATTTATATTTGAAAATCTATTATTAAAAATACATACTCATTTTATGTAGATAATATTCTTGCAATCTCCAGCCTCAGGCTTGACTTGCTCGATGAAAGCCTCATATGTCCCATCAATCTGTTCATTCAGTAAAGTGTAAACAATTCCATTTCTTATCTTAATATCAACAAACATTGGCTTGAGGTTTGATATAAACATAACATTATAATTTCACCACATTCTATGAGACAACAATTTTTTTTTTATTCCTTCGTTTACAAAAAAAAAAATACCAATAAACCGCTTAACGTCACAGAAAGGTAAACAATAATACAAACATATTACGATTGTAATTAATTCACCTATAGCTAGAAGAAATATTTGTAATACGTACACTTATTTAGACAGCTGAAAAGTGATTTACTTTAATTATAAGATTTGTATTTATTGCAAAGCTGTAATTATATATATATGGTCAGCACATGCAGTGTAACCTTATAATCTCATGATATTGAAATTATTCATGGAATATTTTTATTATTAAGGTGAGGTTACTTTAAAAATTGCTATTAAAGATTTAGTATCATGCGTATGAAAATAATTTTTGTGATACAACGAGAGATAAAGAAGAAGTATTGTTAACTATTTTTTTAAATACTTTTTAAATAATTTAAAATTGGAAAAAGATCGTTTCTGTTGTTCCTGGCTGTTATTATGACAATGAATCAAACGGTTAAGATCTTATACTTAACAATTTATGGGATACATTTGTTTTAGATTTCTTGCTTAAATACGCCTTGTAATCTAACAAATCAAGCCCAATGTTATTCGTGACTTTTTACAATATTGTCGTAGTAACGATGAGAAACGGCAACAAGAAACAAGCTTCACTGCAAGGAAAACCCAGTAAACCAGCACAAAAGGTCGCATGTCTATGTTCCACTGCTAGAATTTAGTTTTGCTGATAATGGAAAACTTGCTAAACAGCCAAAAAAAAAATGTTGACATTGACATTACGATATTTTAAATAACTGGTTTTCCAACTTTACGTTGATTACGCACCCCTTGAAGTATATTTTAATTTATATTGTCGTTGGAACCATAACTATTAGAACTCTCATATAATGTTACTGGTGTAATAGAGTATTTAATATGAAAACGTATTTAATTTACATAATTCAAAATATTCAGCCTATCCAAATACCGGTTATATAATAAAATAAAATTTTATGTACGTTTATATATCTTAACTTTACGTGCAGTTTATTGTTAAATATTTCCGTTCTTAAGAGAGAAAGGTTAAGTCTTATGTAGTTTGCATTAAAATTTGGTTCTTTATTAAAATATGTATATTAAATGCAGAATATGGATATTCGACATGTTGAGAAGTTGGTTAACTACGGAATCTCGTATAAAAAGTTAAGGAATTTTGCTCCACAAACAGAGCAGAAATATTAAAAAATTAGTATAGCTTAAATTATTTGTAAAAATATGAATTTTTATCCAGCTATTTTATTTGAATCTGAAGCAAATTACTCATAAATGTGAACTTATCTTTGGCTATTGAGACGGCGATATTCTGTAGTCACGATTTTATTTTTATATTGAAAGAAGTTTTCTTATTAATCACATGACTCATAAGCAGTTATTACTGCTAATTTAAGTGACATCATGAAAAGTAGAACTTTATCTTATAGCTATCGAATTATTTTATTACTTTTTAATTTCAGAGGTTAATTGATGCTGTCGATAGCTATTTCGGTTGTCACTTTACTAATTTCAAGTTTTGATAGTATTGGCACAACCGGAATAAATAATGTCAAGTAATTAATCTGTATAACCAGTATTTCATATAATTATTTAACATGCCGAAGCAATGTTTTTGAAAACGACTGGTGCATGTTACAATGCTGTATTTATTATGTTCTATAAAATACAGAAACATTTTCTTATATTATAATATTGACATCTATTTCAGACGTCAAAACTTTTTTCTCAAAGTTACATGATATGAAATATTTTAGTTTATTATTTGAACAATACTGTGTAAATTGTTGATAGTAATGAGTAGAATTTATTGTAAACTTTGTTTTGCGATAGTACCAAAATATCAATTTAAATAAGTGTTGACATCTTTCGATTGATCCACCGAAGCAAACATGCAGGTAAATAACTATAGATTTGTCTCTCCGGTACCGTACAGGTCAACGTGCGCGCCTCCGAGGAGTGTGACTTTGATTCCCACATCTGTCGGATTTAAAAAAAATAAAAATGCAGGACTGGATGTCAATTAGATTGGGCAAATTTTCTGACAATAATACTCGTAAAAAATAATTTGTCAAGACATGTCTTCACATTGCGGAGACTCATATACCCAACTTTTGGAGTGGATATATCTTTATATTGCTTAGATCCATATGCTCTAATTTCGGAGCAAATTTTCTCAATAGTCTTACGATGTCTTTAATAAAAAACATAGTTTCAATATTAACATATTTAATGGTGTTATAAGCTTGGCTTATAAATTATGTATGATTTTTTTATTTTAAATAAATAAATATTTGTATTTAAATCAGTAACATTGACACCAAAGAATATTTAGAATACTAATAGAGATCTTATAAAGTGATTTTATCAAATTGTGAATTTCGTTATCGATGTCGATGTTCAAATTATACTCTTTGATATAAAAAAATGTATTTTTATTGCAGTCGATCAATCAATTAACGTAACTCTCAAACAATAACAGTGGACAACACTCGGTTATTTATCTTTGACTTGCTGAATATTATCTTTGAGAGTTTACATTTGAATAGCGTTACAAATATTTGTATGACTTAATTATACTTAGGCTTCAAACAAAGTAAAAACTTTGACTGCTTTTTGTTGATTAAAATTTTGGCGAGAAACTATATTTTAATTGTATTTCATAAAAAATATTTTTTTAATATTATTTGTAAACATATTATCTTTATTATTGATTGTGTGTGACATTTCAATACGATGCTAGATGTAAAAATGCACAAGAATCATTATTAACATTTTTAACTATTATCACGAACAAAAATATGACATTAACTAGCTTTCAAATCGTTAAAAAACTTATTGAACTTATATATATGTGATTCAGACATATTGTCGAGTGAAATCTACATTAATTGTTTCCAAGAAACGAATTGCAAAAAAAAATATGATAATTATGGTTTCTGAAAAGTGTCTTCTTAATTAATTGTCGTTCAATCCGTCGGCTAGTAGAATTTGACGTACTTTTGTCAGGTAATATCCATAGGATAAATTTCATAAAAATAAAGGATTCTGGTATGACTTTAATAGAAATAATTTCACTATAAAAGGTATTCTATTCAATGAAATTACTGTTGATATAAGTGTGCGCAATTTTTAATGGAACAACACTGTTATCGTAACGTAAACAAGTTTTGTTGCTTCTAGTTATCATGCAGTGCCTTATGAAAATATTGAAGAGGTTTTTTTTTTTTTTGTAATCATTTCAAGTCATAAAAAATTCGCTAGAAATCTCAACTCGACATACCCAATAGAGCATAGCATAAGCATGCAATGAAAATATACGTATTTTCTTTGAGAAAACACAAATATCATGATAAAAATAAATTCCTCATATTTTACATCAGCGTTTATCAACTAACAATATATTCGTACTCTTTTTCATCCCAAACTTAATCGACATATCTCATTATTCACAAAAATAATGAGAACCGTATCAAGAGATAGTGTGTTCTAACTGCTAAAATGTTAATTACAAATTTTGATTTATCCCAATGAGAAAAATCAGTATTCACTACAATCACGTTGTAAATTTTTGTTTTATATATTATGGAAACAGATAATACAAACCGTGAAAAAGAAAAAGGACGTACCGCACACAGATCAAAATTTACAGGAGGCACAAAAATCGTCTATTTGATAATTTTGAGCCATAGTCATAATATTAAATAGACACATTTAAATGCGCGAAGACCAAAATTGATGTTATCAATACTAAAATTATTTTTAAAATAACTAATAAAATTGATGTGGTAGAATTCATTTTTTTTATCGCAAATTATCATTATAATATCGCCATACGTTTTTTAAACTTAAAATCTAAATTTAGATACTAATTCGGTATTCGTATCCCTTTTACTTTTGATAAAACGCATATTAGATTATATAAATTGTGATTATCGAAAAAGCTATTTTGTAAACCTGAGGGTTAGGTCTTTTTTTCTATAGTTTATATGTAAAAATATCTACAGGATGAAAAAAAATAGTGCACCATTTTAAATGTAGTGTATTAGCATTTGGGAAACACTGTCATAGATGGAAAAATATTTAGTTAATTTAGTTTGTGTCTTGAAGCAGTTATATGGAGTAATTGCAAAGAAAAACTAAGCCGCTGTCACGAATCACCTAAAAATAGCATGAAGTATAAGATATGAAAATAATATTTGCAAACATATTAAAATGCTTCTCTCTTGACATTGACTCTTATCATCAAATATAAATATTAACATATTACGTCGTAGATATATATAAACTAGAAACTATTTTTAAATATTCTCAAACACTATTTTAAGCATTGAATGTAGCGAAGTGCATTTAATATAAGAGTGAACAAAGGTTTTATGTTACCAAATCAAAGTTTTTAGCAAATTTGTGCAATGGAATGAAATAATTTAACACAGCTTTTTGATCTAATGACGGTTTTTAAGTATAATTAGATATTAAAAGCTTCTTAGGTACTTTATTATGAAGTCTGGATAGTATTTTATAAAGCTTTTGGCATCTTTTGCATAGTGTTTTGAAAGTAAAAATTGTTTATATCGTATGCAATTCTATTTAGATTATTATTCGCGATGTTTTGACATCGTTGAACTCTGTATATATGAAAGCTATTTGCATAAAAAATCCTAAGTACAATTTTTCCGGGTTTTAAATAATAATGATACAAATTTGACATAAACCTAATTTTATTGTCAGAAATCAGAGTTTTTTAATGGATCCTGAAAATGCATCTGTGGATTATGTACTTGTTATACTTATCACTTTCAAAAAATATTTAATATTTGATTTGAAATTATTTATTAAAATATTAAATTATAAATATTTCAAGCCTTTTTGATAATCTTTATACAAATTGAAAATAACTCTAATACTGTTTATTGAATAATGTATGTTGTAAACGAGCTACCGTATATCATATCATATAAATATGTGTCATCTAAAATAAACCCGTTATGCAAATTTATGACTGATTCAATGAAATGTAAGATTTATAATGAAACAAGGAATTCGTTCATAGAAAGATTTGTGTATGTGAAAATAAATATACACAAGAATAGTTTTAAATAAAAAAAATGTCAGCGTACACTGCTATTCGTAAAAAATATTTCAATGATGCTTGATGTTAACAAGGTTTAGTTAAAATAGAAATTGTGTAAACTATGTTGCATCTAGCTAAGGTCTTGAGATGTTGTTACCTGGTGTCACGTTCGGTACGCGGAGAATTTGCTAATGGTGGATGTGGATAAATAAGTCGTGAACGATTACATTTTAATATTATTCAATACATTAAATTTGAGAAATAAATTAAAGAAGCTCTGCTTTAGATTAATATGCATTAGAATTGAAATAGTGGTCAGTGTTTACTAATTTAATTGCTTCTGTCGATTGTTGAAAGTTTTGTTTATAACTATGAGTGTTCAGTTTCAATAACTCTTCGACGTTTCGGATGTAAGAATATTTATTTAACACTTTTACAAATAAACTATCTATTTTGCTGAACTCGTGGAACGAATCGCAATCGCTGAAGAGCATTTGCATTTTAATTAGAGCAAAGCACTCAGGTGAGAAAGGCACTGCAAGTTCAAACACTCGTTTGATAAACAGACAAACAAACAGTAAACAAACAACAACACTTCAGTCAAGTTTCAAACTGACGAAATACACGAGAAGCTGGTAAAATAAATGCCTCAAAATGTAAAGCGATGATTTTTGTTTTTATTAAAAATACGAGAATAGCTTTTATTTTAAGCATGGTTCATTCCGTATGTAGGGAATATTGATCTTCATAATGTGACTTATATATACAGATAGTTTTTCATGACGATTGATCGTCAGCCGATTAGTTAACACATTGGGCACCCAATATTGTATTTTTTACGCGAATACATCCATAAAATTGATTCCCCAGTATCACACATGTCGAAAAACTCAAATGTCACGAAATTGGTACTAATTTATAATGCAAATAAAATCTGGACACAATCGTTCTTTATATGCCGGCTGTTATCATTTAAAATAGTAAGCAAATGTTTATAAACGTGTTCAATTCATTTCTTTTAACAACTTTCTTTATAAAGTTTATAGTTACAGTAACATCTCGTTATAACTTAACTCGCGGGACCACCCGTTTTAATTCGTTATAATAAAATTACGTTATAAAGGGAACGTAAAATAAGTATCATTTTTTCCGGTCTGCCATGATACATTTGTTATACTGGAAATTTCGGTATTCGCTATTGCGGGATTTCATTTGACTAGTGTCTGGCGTATTATATAATATAAACCTGCAGGCCGTGTGTTATGTATAGTCATAAACCTATGTAGTCGATTCCAAGACAGAGATTCGTGTGCATACTAATACTGCACGCTAATCACTGACCCACGGTGAACGTCAATTCGAGTATATTTTTACTTAAAAACCAACTGCACGAACATAAATATTTAGTATATTCTTTCGATACAAGCTTGCCTTATTGAGAGCGTGTTCTTTAACAAGTTTCAAATAGGGGCCATTGGCATGCATTACATTTACTGTTAGTACAATAAAAACAAAGTATGCAGGTAATCACTATGAGGGTCAAGGAACATGGAAAAACTGCATGGAAAATTTATTTTTTACACTGACCTAAAATAAAAAGCTAGAAAAACACAACTAGAAACAGTTGTTTGTTAATGAACTTTATTAAAATGGTGCTTGTGTTTTATGATTACCGTGGATAAATATTTAAACTGTTTATTGATGTGGAAATGTTTATAGTCTATACAATGTAATAGTTGTTATTTGATTGATAACGATGGTCGTATAATTGTTTTATTACAACCAAATTTTCACGTTGTGTAGCATGTACACTGTATTGTATAGCATGGTGTGAAGAACGTGAAGTTTTATGCAAGAAATTTCCATGAATTTACTGAAAAAAAGTTATTTTGACCCTCTTTGCATGCATTATGGTGTATGTGTATATAGTTTCAAATTCACTTTGCTTAGTTTAAAGTTGCTGGAAAAGTCCATGTTCTTAAATAGACGATACAGCTCATGCGAGTTTTGTCTTTTAGAATCTTCAGGATATTTTGACGGCAATATCGAAGATATTTTTTTCGAAGATAGTCTTTGACTCGTTCTTTGTCTACATCGCACAATTCGTCAAGTATACTATAGAATTTAATTCTACAATTACAATATAGCTTTTTTTCCAATTTGATTTCCCAACACATTGATTGTGGATAGAAAAAAGGATGTAATCCGCACAAAACAAATTTTACAGCAGAACGCAAAACTTTTATTATACTAAACCAAAGTCAAAGTGCACGATGAAGAAAAAAAAAGGAATATTCATGTGGCAGATGTCTTTTTTCCTGGTCGCAAATTTTACAAGTCTTCATTTTTTTCAATCTTGAAAGCTAAATTTAGATACTAATTTGGATTTTGCAGCATTCATTTTTTGCATAGAACGTGTATTAAGTTGTATACATTGTGATTATCGAAAAAGAACTAAGGGATACGTGTTTGTTTCTTTCCATAGTGGATATCTTTCTTTTGTGTTAAGGTAATAGTTTAAAATTTTTACTCAAGTAAAGAAATAAAATTCGATAGTTCTAATTGACAAATTTAAAAATTGACAAACATTTGTAATTGAAATATTCTACAACACATAAAAATCTTCGAAAATATCATGAATTATTTCAAAGTAAACGATGAATCTATTGAAAATTATTAAAAATAAGAACAACATAATTCGAATGCCTTACATATTTTATTGTGATTTAGAAAACCATTTAGAAACTTCTTGAAATTGGTTTATTTCATATAATATATGTCTCCATTTTAATTAAAAACAATCATAAATTCTTCATTTTGACAATATTAAATAACTCTTAAACACGTGTCTCCGTTCGTGTTAGACAGCTTGAGAGAATGGTTATTTATTATTATAACGTAACATACCTAAGATACGCGAGATGTTTCGAAGTTTATTCATATTATTCCCATACATTTAATAAAAAATATATTTAAATTGTACGTTAATTTCGGTTATCATACTCATTTATCAATCTACTGGGAAATTTGTTTTATGAAATTCATTAATATAAAAGCGTTTTCTGCAGTCTAGCAATACTTGTAAGTCTTATAATAACATAATAACTACGCAGTATTACTTTAAAAATAGTATTTATTTATATTTTGACATTCTTGACCATGACGACAGACTCGTGAAGTATAAAAAATTATAGTGTATTACATAGTACACTAATTATGCAATTCTTTCAGTCATATGTGACATTATCCAAACACGCAAAGTTTTATCAAAATTATCACAGTATGTGGTTGTCTATAATTATATTTTTTGATGCTCTAGTACAGAATTGGTCAACCCACGGCTCGCGAACCGTTTGCAGCCCGTGGCGTTCTTTTGTGTGGCTTCCGGTCATGATTTTTAAAATTTAAAAATTACATTTATGATATAAAATTTAAATATGAAGCATTTTTTTGAATAAATATTTATGTCTATTGCTTTACACATATATTTTTTGTAAGTTAAGTACATTCTTTTGCTTCATATCTATTGTGGAATAGTTTTAGTATCGTTCTTTACAGACTTACTCTGATTTACACTTTCTGTATAAATTCAAAATTCAAATCAATCACTTACAAAAAAATAATAAGTGCTAATTTTGTTGTAGAGCCAGACCAGATATATCGAAAAAAAATAGTGGGACAAAATTTGGAATTATTATTATTTATGTGCGGGACTTGAAAAAGTTTAGGACACCAATGCGGCTCGAGGGCCAATTTCAGGATGTCAATGCGGGCCCATGGGGCAATTTCGATAGACCAGGCCTGTTTTAGAACCTCATTTGGCGTGTATTTGATTATATAGGCAAGCATAAATTTATTGACAGCGATTTATGATCATTTGGAAGATTTTAAAATGATATTGTTAATGAGCCATTTTTAATCCATATGTTATTAAAAAAAAAAGAGAAAGGGCTGTCATATATTCAATTTGATATTTTTTGCTTACGCTTTGTGTATTTTTATTAATATGGTATTTTTTTGTTAAGTAGGTAAATGGTGCATCTGTATCTGTTTTATGCGAAATATACGTTTTTTTAAATTACTCGTAAATCGAATACTTGTCGAATGAATTATTAATGATGTTGTCATAAATAAAGTAAAGATCAATTATAAATTTGAAGAAAAATCATAAGAATTTTGTTTTAAACTTCATGGAAATTAGGTTAGTTATTTAGTTCAAGGATTCTAATACATAATCATGTTATTCAATATCAGTGCTGAAAAAGGCAAAAGCTTTCGTTTTCCGCGAGATTAATATCAGTAGAACTAGATATGCTAATATTGTCATCAATTTCCGCGTCAGTTTGAGGATTAACTAATTTTAATTCGCTTAACTCGGGATTCGCATATTTTATACATCTATAATTCTCATTACAATTACATTACATGTATATCAAAAATAACATTCTCCATTCAAATCCAAATATAACGCTTTATAAAAAAAAGAGCGATTTTTATGAAAACGTATTTATTTTAAATATAAGATATAAGATAAAATTAGCTAGAAGTATATTTCCTCCAATTTTTCGCTTAAGTCCGGTAAACTTGGACCAATATTAAGCATGTTTTTGGAAAGTAGTTGCTGGAGCTAGAGACAATAAAAATATTATGCATTTATATTTATTTATAGTAAAAAACTTTCCAAACAGTACTTGACGTATGTGCTCACACACAAGTATGAAAAATGTTACCGACTTAGAATCACTTACTTAAACTTAGAATAAAGTAAAATTTTGATTTTTGTGACTATGTGGTTATACATGGTCATGGATATGTATTATACATTGATACATTGATACGGAGGCTCGACAATGGTGTCGGTGCACGTTGGGTGCAGAATGTTGAAGCAGCTCGTAGAACCGGTTGATGTTAAGTAAACTTGTTGCGGCAAGTTCACTGCTCCAGAGGACATTAAAATGCACCACGTCTTCCCGTCGGCTTTGAACCGTGCGGCTTACTCTATTTAAGTATTACCTAACAATCACCACAACCGATGTTGCGGTCGACGTTCAACAGGTGGAATCAGGTAGCGTCATTTTAATGTTATGTTACACCGAACCTGTACGCTTACAAAATTCAAAAAATGTTTAACGTTTCATGTCAGAATGATCTTTGTGTAATATACCTTCATCATGAGAAATGTGTATTTATTAATAGTTTGACATATCCTCGATTCTTATTTTGGTAACAAACGATAAATCAACGAGAAGTTTTAGAGAAGAAAACAATATCAATGAGTAAATCGAGGCACAAAATGACACTAGCCGTGTGTTTCTTTGTAAGTAGACTTACACAAATAAATATTTTATTATTTTTCTTCTTCCATATCTGCTCCCCAAGTGGAGCATATGGATACTATGTGGCGCCTCCAACAATCTCTGTCGTCCGCCAGTATTATTATGCCCTTCCAGGTCATACCTATATCTCGGAATACGAATAAATTATATCTATAGTATTTAGCGGCTACCGGTTGGCTTAAAAAATATACATGTCGTGGAAATGTGAGGCTACTTTGTGTGAGGCCTGTCGACTATTTCCTGAAAAGCCTCGTCGGAGTTTGTCAAATGACAGCGTGGCACAGTTTTGCCGTAGGGGTAAGAGTCTAATAGTATTGATTTTCGTAAAATAATAATAGAGCAAGAACACATCCTTATCCGACTTCGGTGGAGATGCTGAACCATTCTGTGACTGTGTCAACGATTCTGACCCAGCATTCACTACCTTCGTGCAGAGATTTGATGATGGCAACTATCTTGGGAGGAATGCCGTATGCGTTTTGTATCATCCAGAACGAAGGGGGGTGTAGAATGCCGTCTCATAGTCGACAAATCAACACGCGTTTGCTGGAAAAGTCAAATAAATATAGTTAATTCTTTTTTAATTTTTCAATACATAATTCTACCTATTACAATTAAAATAAGTTTTGTGTAATGTGAATCATTAAAAAACCGCAACTATGTTTAAGGTTATCGTATATTGTTATAAGGATATTTTAATAATTTTACTAACTTGCCTGATTGATATTGAATACTTATGATTTCACTTCATTTTACTTTTATTCATAATATAGTATGTGGGTGACGTTTTAGAATTTTTTGTTTTAGAGAATACTGAAAAAATCTTCTATAATATTAAATACATCAGAAAAGTCTTTTGCTCAACTGTCTTAGTTATGTCACATTAATTTTCAATGGAATACGATATAATCATGTATAATATATTCATATCTTCACAAGAATTCAAAAAAAATGTAAACATTTAATAAATTTGTTCAACTATATAATTAAAATGATAATACTCGAACGTACATTTTTGAACAGCTAAATTATGTCGTTTGGAATTAAGAATTTTGTTTTTGCATTGCAAATCGGTCGATAATACAGTAGTTTGTAGAGTATAATAAATAGCACGCCTAGTCAAGAGCTTGTTTATTGTTATAGGTCAGTTTTATGGGAGAGTAATATTGGATTTCAAAAAGTGGGTTAAACTGGACGTGTCGAGACGTTAAGAATTTTTGCACAGATCGTTTAAATGAATGGTCTATGCGAGTGATGATACTATTTATGTTTTGAAAGAGAACACTCCATCGCAAAATGATTTTATAAATAAAAAGGAAAGAAAAAACAAATCAATGTGGTATTTTTTTTATTTCCTTTACATTTCAATTGATTGAATACTATTAAAATACACGAATTTCTAAGCGTTGTAATTTTATTTATGGCTATCGTTCGCTAAAAATCTAAATACAAAAATTGGATGCCTAATCGGATCTCAATTTATTTGATAACTTACAGTTCTCATTAAAAATCCTGTCAAACTATGCCACAAATCTATCTTAACAATGCGCAGATCCATATTTTTTACATAAAATATATTATTTTTCCACTATCCAGTTTTTGGAGTAGTCATCTACATACTATATCAGAGTGGACATGGGAGAAAAAAATAAATGAGCTAATTTGCCATATTTTACTGTATCTACTGCCTTAAAGCTTCTCTAATTAAATTTAATAAGAAAAGCTCATCGTTAATTATTCTATAATATATCATTAATTATAAATAATTTATTACCAATGTAACATATTATAACTATGAAAAAAAATATATTTTATGAGTATGATATACTTACGTTTAAGCATATTTTAAATATAAATCATATCAATAACTAAAAATGATATAATATTTTAGTTAAGCTTTGGGAAGCTTTTAAACGAAACACATTTGTTAATCGATTTAAAAAATACTGTAAACATTTTTTAATGATTACTTTTTTAAAATCATACCTGTCTCATCTTTATACGACAATGATCATCAATGATGATAATGAGTAATTAATTGGATCCTTTATTAGAGTGCTTTTACGTTTGTTAATACAATTTAGATCGTGTGCTTTTGATAAGAAATCTATTATTCATGAATATTGATATAAATTAATTATATAGAATATTTAATAAGCACTGTTGGTGAATTATATTGATGTAACTAAATATTGCTGAAAAAAAATTGTAAGTATAGATCTACATTTATCGTTTTAAATTGAGTGTAATAAGAAAAGTCCCAGACATATTTATTCATGACAATAAAAGCTCTGGGAAACAGGAATTCGTATTTTAAGCACTTTAATAATAAATGGACATATATTAAGTATAAAAATCCGATACAAAAATAATAAATATCAAAAATTTAAAAATCTACATACATCAAGGAATATGTGGAGAGTGTAACAAAACTTTCATTGAAAGAGGCAGCTGAAACTTAAGTCTGAATACACTTTTTAATAGGCCTAATCTTTGAGTCTCATAAAAATTAGACTCCCAAATAATGTGATTGATATCTTCATTTTTCATTCCACATTTACACACTGGACTGCCCACAGTCCCAACACGTGCCAAAGATTCTGCCGCGTCGTAATGGTCTGCTCTATAACGGTTGATAGTGACGATAAAATCTCGGGGAAGTTTTTTGCGAATAAACTACGGTGTGCTTTATTCTTTATAAAAAATGAGAAATGGTTTATGTCGGCTATTTTTCTTTAGTATATCGTAATTTTCCAATGTATAATGAAACAAGATTGTTTTCCGTCATGTATATATTTTCAACAATCATTGTGCTGCTAGCTGGCCCTGTAAAAGCAAATTAAAATAGTTACATATTTATGTTACATAAAAATATTTTTTTGATGAAAATTAATACCCATTAAAATCACTCACTATAAAATACATATATATAGTACAGCTAAATTTCGTATAATGCTGTTGTTCTTAAACTGAGTTTTTAATTTACCTGGTCTTGAAATTTTTAGATACTGTCATTTAGAAGTTTTCATTTCATATATTTTTGTAAACGTTACGTGCAATAATTTTTAACCTCGAGTATGTTGTGTTGGCTTAGCCGGAATCGGTAGTGACTCTCTTTCTCATTATCAGGGGTACAACAGAAAATTGTATTTTTATTAGTTTAAACATTTACGTATGATACTTAACGTAGTTTATATTTAGTTGGTATTTATTTAATTTTTAGACACTCATACGTAAAAATATATTTTATGGTTTCATGTTATGAAAGTTAATATATTCCGTTATCATTAGAATACGATAAGATTCATAAAGGCTTTAACGCAATTAAGAATGAATAATTAAATAAAAACGAGTTTATTGTGAAAAAATTAAAAACAACAAACATGACAATGTTACCAAGTGACAGAGGCATGATTTCCCCCCCTCTCCTTGTCGCGTTGACGAATAAAATAGCATGGTATATCGAAGCATGGATAAGACGGTTCATTCTCCATCGGGATGCGGTGAGAGTAGCACGCGTTTAATGTGTTCATAAGAAATTTTTCATCGCGGGAGTATAAGAGAGTACTCGTATAATTAATTACCGAATACGAATATTAGTTGTTTAAACAATACACTCAAATGTGGAGCTTTAAATAATAATACTTATATTTTTTCAGTATTTACAGTGCTGAAAATAAAAATCCCAATTGGGAACTAGGCAAAGAAAACGGTGGACTAACTTTTTCAGTGAAAGTTCAAAGGTACCAATCATGATTAGTTATTCAAGGCGAATGAAAATAAGTTACGAAGTTGAAATTCGGGACTAAATTGGTGTCCCTTTTCATCTGGATTTTGAAGTGTTGTGTTGTGTGTAAAAATTATTTACCGATGGTTTGGACAATGAAGTTTGCCACGAGCGGTGGAAAAAGTGGAATCGAGGGGGTCGGATCGCCGGAAATGACGCCTGCAACGCTGGTGCCACTTGAAGTTCCATCTCAGCTTCCTCCTGCAGTGATACCTGTGTCTGACGATCCATCACGGTATGATATACTTATCAGCTCATTTAGTTCATTTGGTTGTGGGGGTTTTTATAGACGTTCTCTAGAATGAATCAGCAGCGCAGGCGAATTATTTTCCTTAACGTCAATTCCAGTCAAACCAATGGTGATGGGTGCTGACAATTAACATTTTTTTTTTAATTTCAGCTGACAGGAAAACTGTTTTTTTAATGGTTGGTTTTAATTGTTCTACACTGTTTTTATAATACTATGCTGATTTTAAATCGAAGGATGACACGGAAGAATTTACTCATACATATAATAAATTGCTTACACCTACTAGGAGCCAAACAATGACTTTGAAGTATAATGCATTTAGTGAATCTAAATGTACATATTACTAATTGAAACAACATTATTTGAAAAGGGTTACGTTAAATTTATTTACGTTATGTTAGTTTAGGTTATATTAGTATCAGTTGATAATAATGTAATTTTCTAATTTGTTTTATAGTATTATTGTAAATTATTTTTTTATTTCTGCCGTTGCAAAATACGATCACAACATAGAATTAAAATCAATTTCTGATTTACACCAATGGAATTAATTATGGAAAGTAATATTTTAGTGCTCCTGGCTAATTTGAAATCATTTTTTCAACCATGGCAATGTCCAAAGTTGAACATATGGATTGTATCGTATTCTATCACATTATAAATTTCTATGGTGGGAACATTTATCAAACATAACTTTAACAGTTCCAAATCATAGATAACAGTAAAATACACTCACTGATAACACTTGTTTGCGCTAAATTTTTATTGCGAAAATAAAATATTTAAAACACCATCAAAATAATTATAAACACATTTCCATCCGTCGGTAAAATTAAAAATATATATCGGGTACACACTACATTTTTTCAAGCTATATTTTAAGAATAAATAACTCTTTTTTATCATATCTGCTACGAAAGTGGAGCATATAAATCTCCGCAATCTGTACTGTCTTGACAAATTATTTTTCACGAGCTTTGATTGTCAAAAAATACTCAACGCAATGGTCATCTAGTCCTGCATTTTCAGAATTTTATAAAGTAGATGAGAGCATCGAACCTTCATTGCCTTAGATGCACACGCTAATCTCTACGCTATCGGGATGACAAAATAATTGACTAAAGATTTTTATCACGCCAAAATGCGCGATCGGACTGTAACGTATGTCAGAATAGTTTCGTAAATAATCTTTATACTAATGATATCCGTTGTGATGAACCTGAGAATGAGAAATTACGAAAACACCTGTGTATTGATTATGTTACAATCACAGAAATGAGTTTGACCACAATCGCATCATGGCCATTGACCGTTGTCTCACGCACTGCAGCGATGATATCAAGTGACGTCAGGGTACAGTGAGTGCGACCCTTTCTCAGCCATACACTGTAATCATAGTGCATGTGTGAACATAACGTAAAGCTGGGATATTACAAAATCAGGGCTACCATTTATAAATAATTCCAAAAAGAAAAATTTGTTCCCATCAAGAAAAGAAGAGTTCTGAAGTATATTATGAACTATATAATATTTTTTTTTGATTATTATTACAATTAAAATTGTTTTAAACTTGATGCTATTTTTTTTTATATACAACCTAATAACTCTTAAATTCGAAATCTAAATCGTAAATAATAATCCATTTAACAGTTTGAACTAAATTTGTGTTACAATAATTATGGCTTAAATACGATTTATTTATTAATATAAGATAGTCTGATTATATATTTAACAGTGTATGTTTCAGATCCGAATGAAGTTTCAAATATTTTTTGGACGTTTTTTTGATATATTAAAATAATTTTAAATTGTCAAATTAATACGGGATATGCATGTATCATAGTGCAACAATTTAGTATTATTAAGTAATTTTCAGCTGAAAGTGGTCTTATTAACTGTGCGTTTTAAGCCATCACAGTGATGGTTTTCCAAGATTTTTTGTAGACCTTATTACAGAATACAGCAGACAAAAGATTCATAGTATGCATGACGCTTCGTCGACCATATGTGGGACAGAGCGGTTCTTCATGGCTTGTTGCCATGCAGACTGCGGGAGTAATTACTCAGTTGCATTCAGTTGTTTATTTATAGTCGTATCATGAGCAGTCTAGATTATTTACAGTCACGATGATTGATTATGTCTATTAGGTGCGGTACACACGGACCGGTTTATACGTTTTCGGTCCATAAAATGCGATCCCTGATTTCATCCCATTTTTTTTATATATGCTCTCCACCGCGGTATACAATGTGTTAACCAGGTGAATGTGCAATAGCCGCATCTGATATCGAGTGAAAATATTCTTTGCTAACCTTAGTTATTCTTCGAGAGTCAAAAGCATTATCCTTTTCTCAAATGGACAATTGGTATTCTCGAGATAAAACTTTCAGAGAAAAATCACTAAATCTATCATAGACATTTTGTTCGTTTTTGTAATAGTTTATTTTAATTGAAACATTTTGAGTAGGTAGATATAGATATAAATAGTAGATATTACTTTCCCCGGTTAGCGTAGTTGGTAGCGTGCGCGCCTAAGAATGCGGATTCCATTTCCCATCTGTCAAAAACCTAAAAATGCTGGACTGGATGCCCATTGGCTTGAGCAATTGTCTGATAAACGATTCTCGTAAAAAATAATCTGTCAAGATGTCTTCACAGTCAGTCAGCTTAAAAAGAAGTCACCACATTAAAATGTAGTGATAAAGTAATAATATTTAACCATTATTGTCGAATGATATGCAAGTAATTCGCTTCCAAAAATGGAACCATAATAAATTTATCGAATATATGTTAAAATACTGTTAGACAACGTAATACAATAAAAACTTTTGAAGTCGAGAATAGATTTATTCTTTACTAAGGGTAAGATATATTATGCAATTTCGACATTGTTTCTAAAAATAAATGTTTATTTACTCGCAGGAGCAAAGTTCTCGTTCGTTTATGGAGGAATAAGAGTCAAATAAATCTTCTGAATGTGGCGGAACGATGGCAGTTAGTTTACTTTTGAAGCCATTTCCAACGATTAACATAAAGTCTTTATGCATTCATGGGGAAACATAAAGTCTCTCGAATGTTTATATAATTTTATTATTAAAATATTACAACTAGTTTTCAGTTGTAACTCGGTGATTACAGCGTAAATGTCGTTATGATAATTTTCTTTGGGGTGTTTTTAAGATAAGCGGACGTGGTTCTGGAAGAATTTTATATGAATTATGCTAAAATTTAGTTCAATTTGCATATCATTAATTCATTTAGTAATCATGTAATTATTCAGTCAAAGTTGAAGAATATACCGTATAAAACAGTTATATATATATAAAAACTCAAATGTATCTCTCAAATGATAAAATCATTAATTTAAATGGTTTTTGATGATTATAGCTATTGGCCAGTTGTTTAATAGGGAACACATTTATCATTTTTTACTCAACTTTCTAAAATTTAGATCGTTATTTTTTATCTAAATTTTGTTTTTAGGCATCATAAGATTTTATGTATATGAAATAGGCCCACCTGTTTCACCACTTTTTTCAAATTAATAATCCAACAGGTTATTCCTAGCGACTGTGGAAAGGAAAAAGAACGTAGCCCATACAGACCGAATTTTACAATAAACTCAAAAATGTCTACTTACTGATTTTGGGCTAAAGTCAAAATATCAAATAGACACAACCTCGAAGTGCATAAAGACCAAAATTAGTGTTTTATTTATTCAATTTGAAATTATTTTAGTGAACTATTTAAGATAGAACAGTAAAATTGATGTGGTGAAAGTCTTTTTTCCTTGTCGTAAAATTCACAGGCCTTCTTTTTTCAAGCTTAAAAGCTGAATTCAGATACTAATTCGGCATTTGCAGGTTATATCTTTTATATATAAAGTTTGTTAAGTGACGTGAATTGTGATTATCGAAAAGAAGCTGTTTTAAAAAAACCAAGTGTTTCATGGTCGATAAATAAAAAGGGAAATGAAATTTCAAATAATGTAAAGAGTCAAAAAATACGTGATCTTTTGTTGTAGTTTTGAAAAAGAATGAACGATTGTAGAACAATAAAACGATTTCCAAGAAATTTATAAGGAAACCACAAAATTCATGAATATAAATTTCTGTAACCTGAAATAAAATGATTCCGATCTTTTGACTCAGCCATAATTGAAAAGTATACGTGAATGTATGCTACAGGTAAAAATCTATTAGTCCTTTGATCTAAAAACCTGTATCAACAGGTAAAGACTGGATTCGGCATTTACAAAACACTGCAAGGTTCACTGACATTGTGAAACGTCGATAAGGTATTGTACATGTATTTATGGTGTATACCTAACCTTAGGATTTCTCAATTGAATGCTATTATATTTCTATTATATTATTTTTAAAATAAACAGTTTTTTCATTGCGAGTTGTCAGGTAAAATATAAGTTTATTATGACTGCGTGAAGAGTATGAAATTGACGATTATAATGACACTGACAAATTCCTATTTCGACATCGATTAATTTAACTGATTGATTTCGTAATTTATCCCACTACTTACACATTTTCTTGCAATATTCCCGAGAATTGGTTGTCAGCTTATTTAACACGTTGAAAATCTGGATTTGTATTTTTATTTATGCAACTTGATTACAATTGATTGTAGCCCGCGATCTGCGCTATTACATATCGCATGCTTACTTACTTGGTCACAGAAGTCAAATTAAATGAGACCATTGATATCTTTTATAAAATTACAATTATTTAAAAAAATCCTAAAAATTCATATAGTATACACGGTATTAATTATTGTTATTTTTATTTCAATGTGAGACAATATTTTCGGGTCTTATGAAAATAGTAAGTAAGTAAATTGGTAAAAGTTTTCATTCAGCAGTGGACTGACGCAAGTAATTTGTTTGATTAAACGTTATTTCGTTAATTTAAAAAATCACTAAGTTGTATTTTCCTTGATAACTAATTATTTGTTAAAAATAAAACATATCTTTACCTTTTATATCGAGGAAAACCAGAAATCAAAAGTATTTCAGTGGGTGTAGTGTAGAATTATCCGATTAAATTTGAATGAATTTATTTATTACATCGATTACAATACCCATTGTTATTTTGTCAACGGTTCACCCACGTGGTGTGAATGTTGAGAACACCCGATCATGCTGAAATGCAATGTTAGTTTGCTCCGTATTGTGCAACATTAACATAAAATATTGTTTCTCAAATCAAAGTTATGATTGGAAAGATAATATAATATGTATGTAAATTGGTATTTAAAAACAGACTGTTATCTTCAGGTCATTAAAAAAATCGGTAAATAACATCGATAAAATCCAGTAACAGATATAACAATTAAATAATAAAAAACATATTATTATTAGGTGTCATAGATATGATATACTATTTGATGTTGTTGACCTAGACGGAAGCAAAGCTATTGGCGGTTGTTCTAAAGACTATAAATGATCCACATAATGAGCAAAGAAAGAGAATAGTTTAAAACTGAGGTGTATATTACAAAAATTAACTTAATCCACTATGCTAAAATAGAAAGTTGAAACAAGTTTTTTTTTGTATAAAATAACTATATAGCAAGGTTCTCGATGCATATGTTTGTTTTCAATGTTTTTGAAATTGTTTTTTTCTATAAGTCTACTTGCTATTTGATTTTTTTATACAAAAAAACTTGTTCGTTCAGAATCTTTTTAAATTTTGGGATATTGAAATAAGTTTACTTCAGAAATACACCCCTCAACTATGTTTTCACCAAATGTATTACATTTATAAAATATAGTTTTCTAAAATTTGAACACTTATTTTAACATAGGTACTGTTTTCCTTAGGAATTCAGTAAATCACTCAACCCACTAGGTATTTCGTACTTTGTATTGTTTTGTAAATACAAAATTTGAACATTTAACCTCCGTCATTGAAATGGTGACAATATTATTTATAAGTGTAATACCAATGAAATTTTCCTTATCATTAATTTTATGATTCAATCTCACTTATATTCGAATAATGCACGCACAACATGCGCGTTGTTTCATGTATGCATTCTATATAAATATACATTACACGAGATAAAATAATTATATATTTTCTTCTTCTTTTTTTCAGTGGGGGAGGAGGTGGCGGCGGAGGCGGAGGCCGCGCATGTTGTCCTGCGCCACTGGCGCGACTGCGTGTCGAAAAAATCGAAGGAGGATTGTTGGTCGCTGGAGTCGTGGTGGCCGCCAATTGCCAGTTGGTTCTTCCAGTCTTTGGGTTCCTGTTCTTTCTCGTGGGATGTGTGCTGACAGGTTGGTTAATTAAATGATTCATTATTAGGCACCCCATTCCGGATGATTCTATGATATTTATACTAAATTGTCTTACCGTTTAACTCTTCTCGAAGTAATTTTAATGCAATTTTAGACATTGTCATATTATATTCTTTCACATAGATTCTCAACTGGAACTACAGCCACATAATATAAAGCCTCAATTCTTGCAAGAAGCCCATCATTTTGTATTTTCCTATGATATGCCATAATCTCATAGTTCTATCGAATGCACGGATAAATATATTGTTAATCATGTTTTGAGGATGTGGAAAATCTATAATTATACTCGCATTTTTCCGTGTGATATTTGTATTATAAATCATAAACATTTCACGAGATATGACCAGAAAATGAAGAAGAGCGCAAAATCTAACAAATGTAATAAGAATGTTAGATGTATACGTATTCTACCTGTGTATATTCTATTATTTGATATTTTGAATTCTATTATACTTGGTGTCATTAATTATCGATTTACTTTCCAAATAGATTTGATAACTTTACATAGCATACATTAATCATTAAAAAATGAACTCCACACATTCTTGATGACACCAAAAACTATCCAGGTCAATGATCGAATACACAATAATCTGCCGAGCGGACTAATCTATTTTTTTATTCCCAGCAAGATACATTAACCCTGTCATATAATGTAAATTCTCTTCAATGCTGTCTGCTTATTTCTTGCGAGGGCGGCCTAGGAATTCGAAGACTTTAGAAAGTTCTGGAATTATGACGTCGCGATTCCTCAATAGTTTCACGTATATTTTTATAATTATCAATGTAATGCAAAGGATTTAAATATTTGTCACATAAATAGGCCATGAATGCTTAAATAAGTGGTGTTTTCAATTTTCCGGCAATCGTATGAAATTCTTGGCAAAGAATTCATTTATTTTAATTGCATCAGACACTCGGTAGACAGATTCATGTTGTTATTGAATGTTCTTGAAATTCTTTTGCAGTATTACAAAAAAACCAAATTATCTGTAGTTATTGTAATATACCATGGATAATATTGTTGTTTAATATAAAATGAGATAGAAGTCATTCCACGCATACCAGATACATGGCTTTATATTAAAATAAATGATTTTTTAATGTCCTCTTTCACATATATTTGAAAAATAAAATACCCCAATAATACAATCGTCAAAGGTGTTGATTTAAATATAATTGGAATAATATATTTTGGAAAACATTTTTAAAGTTGGTTTTCGATCAATCTTGAAATATTTCCGCCTTTGGATTTCCACAATATGAAAATGTATATTACTAGATGACATAGAGCCGTTCGGTAAATTCTCTCAGCATTATGAAAGTCTTCGAAATGCCGCCTAATATATGTTTTTTCTTAAAAATAATCATAGATAAAGCATTAATTCTATAAATCAATATCGAAATATCATATATCAGCATTGCGTAAATATTTTGAATCATTAAGTAGCTCAAATTGTATTTTTATTTCGCTGCTTATGCCGCCCTCTTACAGTGCCGCCTGACGCAGCCGTCTGTTTCATAGCGCGGCACAGCCCTGGAGCGGCTTTTCGCGGAGATTGATTATCAGTATTCGGCTTACGCCAGTACCCAAAGGCACAAATATTAGTTTCTAATTATTCTTGCAGACGGCGTTTAGTATTCTTATACTGCATTTCGAGAACGGATGAAAAATCAGAAATTCTCTTGGATGTACAAAATTCGGTTAAAAATAAGTGACTGACAATAATTGTTTGGTCGGGCTTATCAAATATTATAGTATTTATGCGGTATTTCATAGTAATTTCGTTAAAATGGCATATCGCATTCGGTAGGAGAATTCTCCAAGGCAGTTAAGCGATTGACTAAACATTTAGCACAATCAAGCAATCGACATGGCGATCGTGTACTCTATCTGATTACAAAAGCAAATACATTCGTTTAGATTTCATTTCCTGCCTATCAACAGTAAACGTGATGGTCAATAGATCTGAACTTGGCATTGGAAATTGGTTTTTCAGTAGTTTTATTTAATTTAAAAATACGAAATATAGCAAAACATGTATTATATCGTAGATGATAATAGAATTACTTCCATTTTCATCTATTACATAATAGCGAAACCTAGGAGTAAAAAAATAAACTGAATACGGTTAGGTTCTTTTTCCCCTTTCTTGCAGTGTACAAAACTTGAATGATAATAATATTAAGTATATAAATGTCATCTATAATTATTTTTACATTACACATATTCTTAAAAGGTTTTATTCATTTCTCATTTCGGTAGATAGCATGTGTGCTTTTGAATTACACAATTCTCATTTAATTGTTTAAAAAAAAATCCAGAAGTATGAGTGATACTTATTTTTTTTTTTTTTATACCATGTTCGCTCCCAACGTGGAGCATATGGATCTAC
>JAGVSQ010000878.1:0-12370 GCA_022683975.1 Rhyacophila evoluta
TCCGAGGCAATCTCGTTAAACATCACCATTGTTCTCCGCATTGGCATGACTATTGGCAGGATAGTCCTAGTAATCAAGCCTGCATTCCCCGGATTGATAGGCATGCACGCTAACCTCTACGCTACCGGGGAATACCTAATGTACTAGCGATCAACTGGAAACCAATTCAAAATATCTTGTCAAAATAAGTCTTTACGTCATTGAGATCTATTTTATTCATTTTAGGAGCGAAGATTGCTAAAAGAAATATTGCAAGTATCAAAAAAGAAAATAAACGTTATGGAATGAAAAGTGTTCTATATTTTTTTAAATTTAAATATATTATTGTTCGTAAGGTAACTTCGTTTTCAGAATTTTTGACGCGAATTTTTTCCTGCAAGTTTTTATCTGAAAATTTCAACTACATTAAGCATTTCGCTGTTTGACGGCGTGTTTCGGAAGGATTTGAACCTGGGATCTTTGAAGTGGAAACAAGGTTTTTACAGTAAACATCAGTGTTACGGATTAACACGGGCAACATATAAAATATAACATGATTTCTATTTCTATTTTGAAGAATAAAGGCAAATGAAATACCTTGCTCTATCATGCGGCATATTGATACAACACCCAATCTTAAAAAAAACCTCCAAAAAGCTGCTATATCTATATATATATATAAATACAAGTTACAAGAAATACATGATATTGTTTTCAAATACCGTTGTTTATATTTTTAGAAAAACCATTCGGTTTTTTATATAAATTATTATATTTCTCCGATTACATTTATGTATTTGGAGGCTTCTGTTTATAATAAATTAAAAAATTGTACCTCACATATAAAACGGATATTTTTATAGGCAAATATTTATTTTGAGTTTATTAAAGATGTATTTTTTGTAATATGGTTCCTCGCAGTAAGAATATGTTTTCCTTTCAGTGGAAGCTAGGGTCATACTCACGAGGGAAACTTAGAATATATTAGTTGGTAGATTTATTATTTCTATTGAGATTTCAAAATTGATTATTAATTGAGACTCATTAGCGTTTATTAGCAAAAAATTTGTAAGCAAATCAAAGATATGCATGCATTTTTAAATTGATACTATAAATAAGTATCCAAAAAATTCTGTTGACTCCACCAGCAAAATATATGGTTAGCATTATTCAAATAGAAAAACGCAATCAAAATTTTAATACCCTTTGTCCCATTTCACAGCACGTAATTTTTTTGCATCTTTTTCAAGCGAAAAAGTCTCCAAATACGTATGAATATTTTACTATAAAAAACGTCACAGTTACTGATTGTGTATCTCTTTTGTTTAAATGTTATAAAAATGGAACAGATTACGCTATTGTCTATGCTTTAAAAGGTATTTTGGTGTTCTTTTGAATATGTTTATAGAAAAGGTTGTATGGGGCTCGATGGAAAAAGTCTCTATGATCCATCACGTCTCATGGTGGTTTTTTATTAGAAGTTAGCGCCGAAATAGTGTAGAGTACTGATGTAAATAAGTCCAGGGTGTTGTTGTAAAAAAAATAAAAGTATTTTTTTTTCATTTGAGAAAAATATATTTTAAATTAATAAAGATACAGTAATATGAGATTAATGATACGAACCGATGATATTAATTTGATGTTAAACTAGATTCTAATCTAAATGACATTTTGAGTTATGAGTTAACTGACGTTATATTAGCCAAAAATATCTATATATCGACTGTCGGCAGGAAAAAAGACGTAACCCACATATATTTTTTTAAATGAAGTACAAACAACGTTTAATTAATGATTTTGACCCAAAGTCAAAACATTATAAAGGCACAACCTTGAAGTACATAAAGACTAAAATTGGTGTTTTATTAAATGAATATGGTATTAATTAAATAATTTATTAAAAAAAAGTAAAATTCATTAGATAAAAGTCTTTTTTCCTTGTCTAATATATCACAGGCAATCCTCAATTCAAACTTAAAAGCTTAATCTTGACACTAATTTGGCATTTTCAGCTTAAATTCTTTTGGCAAAACGTGTATTAAGTTGTATACATTCTGATTATCGAATAAAATATATTTTGAAAAATTGAAAGTTAAGTCCTCTTTGCTTTCCACAATCGATATATATTTAATACACTACGTGTTTTATATATTGTGAGCTTAATTAAAAGTTTATTTTTTAATATTTAGGAAATAATATTGAAAATTACACACTAACATTTGACGCGGATATATAAATTTGTGTAAATTGTGCTGAGCTTTAGATCTCCAGTTACGACTGGCTGAGATCTCAGCCGTAGAATTTATGAAACTTTGTACACGTATACAAAGATAAATATATCACAGTGAGTTCGTATTGAAAGTGGAGCATATCACGGTAGGCAGTGAAAAAAAGTCAAAGTTAACTTCTTTTAATTTCAGCACACTTCAGCACACCAAGCGTAGTCTTGGGTAATTTATATTTACTCCCGGGACATTCCCGTCGAATAAAGTAGATCGCTTCTCGATATTATAGCTCCGGGATACGCCTGATAAGACCAAGTGTGAGGACGGGGCGGGTGGATGGTGGGCACATTAGGTAGGCAGTGAAAAAATATGTAGATATATGGATTTCTCATAAAGTGAAAACAATTTTTTTAAATATAATTTATTCGATTTCTCAACTATTGGAGCTCTTCTGATTTTTTTATTTAAATTCTCCTCTCTCTTTGAGTCCCGCAATAATCGGCTCCGAAGTGCGCATGCTAACCTCTAAGCTAGGACGAAGACAATATATATTATGCATTATTATAACAAATTCGTGTTCACAATATACATAGCACCATCTATTTTATGTGAATTAATATAAAATGAATGATTATTATCGTACAATTGCACAAATATAAAATAATTAACGGTCGATTTTAACAAGCAGTGGAACTTCAACAAATCGTAAATTGAAAGCTACTTTTTTGACATTTAAACAAAGCAAAAAACTTATACTTGTACACAAAAATATTTTTTGTGTTACTATTATAATGTATTTATTGAAATATTTGAGATGAAAGATATATCAAGTTGGGACTGAAATGTTTTATATGATATTAACATCGACTTTATTTTGAAAAAAAAATAGTTTGATCGAAATATGGGTTAGCAGTATGCTAATTTTTGTTTTTTTTTGGAGCACCCTTGTAGTGGAACCTTGTAGAGAAAACATTGAAAGATTCTCTCTCGTATGAAATATAACCTACAGCCTGAAAAAAATCTGAAAGTTTATTTGTCCACTGAAACAGAAGAAATCACGAGCGGTCGGGTTGAATTTTTATTGCGCCTTATTTTTAAAAATAATTTTATCTTTCACAAATAAACGTGTTTAGTTTTTGACCTTTAGGTTGTTGTGAATTTTCAACAAAAAACGGCTTACAATAAGATATATTCGTATTTTATTTTATATAATACAAAGAGGTTTGAAAATAAAGGGAGAACGTATTTTTGAAATTTTATTTTAATAATGTTTTGTTTCGAATATTTGTTTATCTCCATGGCAACATTATAAAAATTATTCGTTTATTTAATATTAACTTAAAATTATAAATGGTAGTTTAATTCTCAATTGGTATTGTTAGTAACAATAATAAATATGCTGTATTAGATATCAAACACATCACACGCCAAACTAAGCCATTTGCTAATAGTATATCAAATATTGCGTAGATTTGCATTTACAGAAGACACACTATATGGATTATAAATGCCAACAAACAAGAAATTACTACGCGCTTTCAAAAAAAAGTGACGAACAGCTGTGATTAATTTGACGGTAGTAACAATGACTATTTAACAGCTGCTGTGGTTGCCATGTCAACGACCCTGTTATGTCAAATTTCCTTTTTAACTGTGATTTTAACGTTTATTACGTATAACTTTATATATTATAATTAAATGTATGTAAATATAATGTGAGACCTAAGTTATTTATCTATTTAAAATATCCGTCTATGTAGTTTTTTTAAATTAAATCCTAGGTATCTAATTTATTGTTAATGTGCGTGTACATAATTGCGTAAAGCCTGAAGATGCCAAGAAGCAATTCTTAACGAATCTCAAAAAGCTTTTTTTATGGAAATTTTCGCTTCGAAAGTGAAGTACATATATGGATCTGACGATATGTCTTGACATATTATTTCTTCCGAGAATTGCTCTTCAGATGATTGTTCAACCCAATGAGTATCCAGTCATATATTTTAGAATTTAAAAAAATTCAGTAGATGTATAAATCACACTCGTATTTTTTAGATTGCTATGCGTACACTAACCTCTACGCCACCAGAGAGCTTAAAAGCGAAAAGCTTTGCCAAATTAAATGATCTATAATGTATGAAAGTTTTTCTGTTTCAGATAGTTTTCAGCCTAAATGATAATTATGATTTGGTCTAAGATGTTTGTTAGAATCGTTTTTTGTATTTTAAAAATTAACGTATAAAACAAGATGATTGTTTATAGTCCCGTAATGATCAAAATAAGCTAGCTTACATTATATTACTGTATATTCTACTTAAAATATTTAAAAAAAAAGTTGAGAAATGTATCAAATGTGACTACTAATTGAGGTTATATTATTCATGGCTTAATAGAAAATAAGATGTCTTCTCACATAGTTCGTTGACTACCTTAATTTAGGCACACGTGTAATTAGAGGTGAAATGCATTGCTTTTAGACTTTCATTTAAATCAAGTTGCATATTTTTTTTTAAAATTTAATTTAATGAACATGTTACTACTTTTTTATGACCTGTTCAAGATTTATTGCGTTACCTGGTTTAAAGAAAGTTATTTGTGCATTTTAATTTTGAATTGATGGTAGATTAAGTTGTATCGCGTAAAAAAAGCGACACACGCTCATGAAAATTTTCGCAAGTATGCATGAATGATCACAAAAATACGGTGAAAAATGTGAATTCATTGTTTTCGTTTTACGAATCTCACAAGTAAAGTGATAAAGTTAAAAAAAATACTTTGAATTCAACTCAGACTTGAGACTATCTAACATTAGTTGGAATTACTAATTATCGACTGAATAAGTTTATTTTTATATCGTTTAATATTTTATATCAACATTTATTAAATGATGAAATTGTACGTACCATTATTTTAATTTCGTTTTGTAATATAAGCTATTAACTTTCAAAACCCACAGTGCATTTTGTTAGTCAAATTGAGTAAGTTAATTAATATTAAGCAATAATAATAATTGAAGCATCCCATAATATTATTGAATGGTTTGTTTATTATTTTATTTTATTTCAGCAGTTGGCCGGTCTTATAGTGTATATCAAATACACGTAGCATTACCTAAAACTAGTAGATTTTCTGTTTTCAGGAAAAAAATAATGATCTCACACAAATGATTGTGCATGCAAACTTGAACCATGAGTCCTCTTAACATTATATTTAAAAAAATTAATGGTACTGTTGACTTACCTTCAAATCTTAATATCTTACACATACACTTCAAATACTTGTTATCTCTTATCAGATTGAATGATATTTGTTTATTGACCACATTTCAAATATGTACTCCCACGTTTTCCCTAAACAAACACTATCAATGCCAAGCTGGAAGTTACAGAATGCAACAAGAGTGCCAATAAGAATTTACATATATGTAATACTTACATCACACCACGAATTTCGTGTATAATAGTACTTATATTCGTATGGTTACATTACTTTGTAAATCATACTTATACCCATATAACTAAAATAAATTTAACTAAAAATCATACTTTTTATTTATAATGCGTTAAAACATTACAAACACAAGCATTTAGAACACTAATATACCAAAATGTTTTTATATAATATTGAAAAAACCAATATAAGTGGATGAAACCAATATTGTATTAGTAACAACAAATATTAAAAATAAATTGCAAAATAGTACAAGAAAAAAAGATAGTCTAATAAGAAAGTTGGACAGAATCTGTTATAAAAATATATACAATAAAAACCATCTAAACTGAATCGCACACAAGTATAAGATAGGAATAATAGAGGCAATTTCGTTAAGCATCACCATTGCTCTCCGCATTGGCACGGCTACTGGCAGGATGGTTCTGCATTTAGAAATAAAAGGGACCTGATGTTCTCGATTTCTCAGATAATTTATAGGGACGTATCTATGAATATTAGCTAGAGTGGCAGAATTATTAATTAGACTACGCATAAGTCGAAAAAAATGCGTCGTCAAATACACATTTCTCCTTGTATCACTTCTTGTTACATTATCAAAATCCTGATTTAAATCCTTTTAAAGTCAATTATCTGACAACTTATTACCCAAAAAAATAATGATACCTGTCTTTCAAAGTTAGTAACATTACATAAAAAAATAAAACTGGTTTTTGGAGGTGGACTTGGAAGATAAAGAAGAAACACCAACTTTTTTATATCGAAATTATGATTTTCCCAACTCCGTTGAAGGATCATGCCTGAACTGTAAAATTGCTTCTTTAACGATAAAAAATGATAGAATAATACGTTATTTCTAAATACATCTAAAATAAACTGAATTACTTCCATATGATAAACTATTGATCATTTTAGTACTTTATGAAAACGTTAATATAACTAATAGGAAATACCATTTTCCGAGAGATATTTTTTTCTTCCAAAGCGCATTGGATAAAAAATCTAGAATGTTTGCATATCTTTACCCTTTGCCACCCTTTTATTGGGAAAGAAAAATCGTAAAAAAACTTATGCTATTTCATGCTTTCGCATAAATTTAATATAAAAATTTATGAAATGTCTTCAAATTTTTTATGATTGGAAAGTTGTTACACTAGCCATGAATATTTTCTAATAAAACCACAAAATATCAGATTATATTACAATCATTTGAAGAAATACAAAATTTGTTGGAAAGGTCTATTTTTTGCTTCTTTTTATTGGAAATTATTTCGCGATAAAAAAGCGATCTACTTTGGAATAAAAATAATTACTTTGAATAATAATTTGAAGTCATACAAAATATAGATAATTACGTAAGACTAGATTCTTATATATATTTATATAAAAAATATCGTATGTATTGTTTTTTATGTTGCAAAATTCTTTATAACATCACGTCTACATATAGAATATATCGTTGCCAATATTGCAGGAACACGTATCTTGGTTTTTTGATTTAAGTCAATTTGTAAAGTATAGTTTTATTTTTTGCAATCTATTGTACTATGTATATATTATTGCATTAACACATACGTTTATAAGACGTTAATGCAAAAATGTGCCATTTGTGTATATTACAAACATTGTTCACTTGTCATTTTGTTTATCAGATTGAAATAGATATTCACTTTGAAGATACTTATCCTTTTTGTAATTCATTATCTCAACAGATATATATTACGACTCATAGTTGCAAAAGAAAATTTTATTATATTTACTCATAATGTGAAATTTTCAACGGTATATGTCATTTCAATGTGTGTTTTATATTTGAAAGTGACAAATACTTATCGTGATAGTTTTTTATACAAGAGCTAGTTGGCAAAGTGAATCAGTTGATTAATTGAGAATTAATTTTTGCATATTTGAACTTATAACAATCTTATGCAGCTGTAAGATGTGGGTAGTGATACCCGTGCATTTACTTTTTGACCATCTGAAAAAATTATGACCATTGATTGCTTTATTCAATGACGTTTGATATAGTTCACAGGTTTTTTCATACTTAGTTTTATAAATTATTTGTTATTACATAACTGTGGTATAGTTTCATTTATGTGAATTATTCTATAATATTATAACCAAGGCTTGTATAATACAGTATATTTGAAAGAATTATCTAATGAATTTGACAGAAAGTAATAAATCCGTTGAGATATTTCTTATAATATACTGTGATTGAGTAAAATTGCTGGCTAACCTATAGAATGATGACGACAAATACAGATTGCGTTATAAATTTAGCTAATAGTCTTGAAAAACATCATTTCCCGTCCAATAAAACATATTGCCATCCCAAATGTAGTAGGTAAATCCCAAAGGTCACTTAAATCACAAAAAAAACTTTTTCTACAAAATCAATACTATCTATCCCTTCACAGAGTGTATTAAAATTCAAGTCTGAAGTATTTTAGAGAGATATCTAATACATTATACAAACTTTGTAATTATTTGATATTATTGATAAAAACGAACTATTGTTTATTTCATACAACTAAATTTAATTCACAAAATTTATAATCTAAATTAAGAAAATAATCTAAAACAACGAATGTTTACCATACTAAGACACGGTAAATAGATGTTATAGTACTACAAGTTTCTTTAAAAACATACTCTTAATAACTATAATCAAATACCACTATCCAGTCAATGGTTATATCGTTAGTTATTGTAATTTTGACAAAAAAATTAGTTTAACACTCTAGAATAGTCTTAATAATGGGAGTACCATTGAAATAGTTATTGACAATAATGATTAATTTTTATCGTAACACAATACAACTGTTAGAATGATTGAAATAAAATCATATTTTAGTGTTTACTTAGAAGCTCGATAATAATGTCTAAGTGCTGACATTGATATTTATTATATAAAGGTGTTGAGATAAAACTTCATATTATGTTTCTTTTTGCATTCCATAGTATGTGGTGGAAAAATAGTGCTCGGGAAATTACTCATTAAATGGTTTTATGATTTCCTACACAAATATTTCGATATATATTACACAGTTTTAAAATGCAAAAGTTTTATTATTTTAATAATGTATATTAGTTATTTTTGCACAACTAAAAAAACCACTTGTAACTGACTCTACACTGTTTTTACAAATGTTGGCTTTGTTTTATGTTCATGACAAAACACATTTTCTTTGCGATTTTGAAGAAAATTCACGTTATTTATTACCATTGATAGCAATATTTTAGAAGGCCTCGTACATTTAAAAAAATAAATAGCACATATAATTTGAAAGCACTGTGAGTAAATAAATCCATTTTTTAGAAGTGCTTTTAGAAAGAAAGTTTACTAAGTAGAATATAGTGAAATGTATATTTACAGTTGTTTTAGAGAGCATTGGTTATTTTCGTTTGCTCCTTTGGATATCTGAACTTTTCAGTCTACTATACGACTTATACTTTTGTAAATGTTTATCTTATACTTATACATTTCCACCTATGCCATGATAAACAATATTATCGATTATTAAATTAAATGCTATGATAACTAATAATTATTTATCATTAAATGATCAAAAATTGTATGGTCATAATTAATGTAGAATATTTGATACATACTTAATCAATATTAATAAAGTTTTTACGATCTTAAGACAAAGATAAGGCCTCAATTTCCTTAGTGAGGCATCGCTTATTTATATAAATATTTGAAAACTAATAAGAAAAAACTGGATTGCAAATAATGTTCCAAATTTGAATGTTTTGGTAATTAATTTGAAAATGTATTTTTATAAATTAATAAATACGTTATTATTTAAAAAATACGTAGATTTCGAATTACTTTTAGAATGCAAACAATATATTTGTTTTGAAAAAAGCTCTGCTTTTGAATATAATACAATCAGCTAAACCAGAAGAGCTTAAAAATCATTTATGAGTTTAGACGTATTTTGAACGTGTTGAAAAAAAATATCGCTGATGCTTAATTATATTATTTGCATTGCATTTAATTTACATTAATGGTCAATACTTATCAAATGAATGAATTATCAACAAAATATAATTGTCACACTGTCACTGATACTGTTTATCAAATGGTATATTGTTTTCTCATCCACCATCGATCACATTTTTATACGCATTATACTGGTGTATATCATGGTTAAACGAATGTGATGTATATTTTAGAATCCATCAAAATTACTTAAGAACTGGTTCTCAAGACCTTGGCTGGATTACCCTAAAGGATGTGTGATTCTTATTTTAACTAAGTCCTGCTTAGTCTTGTCGTGTTAAAAAAAACTTATCACTCATCGTAGCATTAACCATTAAAAAACACTACAAAATTATCCTTCGTAAAAACCAAATCGCGGTGGCCGATCGGTCTAAAAAATGGTCCAACCGACTTGAGAAACTCTACTTTTTCAATGGGATGGGAACATATTTTTACCAATTAAGTAATATTGTATATAAACCGCTTGATGTGAAATTAATGTGACAACGCATTTTCTGTTTTTGACAACGAAAGAAAAACCATATTATTCCTATTATTCATTTTACAGTAAAAAATAAATTCTATTTTGAGTAATGAATGATAACTCTTCATTACGTCTCGTTTATTTTACACATGTTATATAAATGAGAGTATGTCTCAAAGTGATTTAAATAATCATTAATTTTTATAATATACATATCTTATACGGTTTCAGTGTAATTTTGAAAAAAGAATATTAAACAAGAGTAGGTATATTTGTTTTAGAACACCGTGTACGCATATCCAGTTAGTATAGTGGGTACCTTCAATCCATCCCGTTCGCGATCATTTAGCTTGGGGCCGGGAGCACAAAAAATCGATTTATTTTATTCTTTGGGTATTTTTTTCCGACATCCGGTCGGGCCTCGGGCTAGTCGAGTCGAACGTAATTTCTTCCCAAATGTTCTACATGGGACAGTGTCACTCTTACCAGTTATTCCCAAATATCTCCTGGCTGAAAACACATGTACCAATCAAAGCGAATGAAATTTACATTCTAACATTTTGTAAATATTTATGGTTAACTCGTTTTCAAGTATCATTTTTCCTGAAATTTATTTTTACATAATATTTTATTGGACGTTTATATTAGTTGATATAATTCTTATAATAACATAACTCATGCTTGATTGTTTATTATTGACTATCAGATATGATTTTTTGCTTACTGACATTTTAAATTTCTAGAATATAATACATCGCATTTAGATGAACCAAAAATATCTTAACAGCTTAAGAAATACAATCAACTTTCTTGAATTCAGTTTATGTATTAAACTACTAATAAACTTATATCGATAGCTAATCAGATTCAGTTAATAATTCTTGATTTTTTTCATGATATCATCTGTATTTATCAATATATAGGTATATTAAAAATGATTAATAAAACTAAAGTATGTATTTAATGAATTAAAAATGTTTTAATTATTTATCACGAGCCTTCGTTATTGTCAATGTCGGTAGAAATAACGAAAGAACAAAGTTCTAACAGCTATCAGCTAACAATTAGTTTTGTTTTTAGTTTATGTTCTGTTCTGTTTGTCTACTTCAAAAGTGGACAATATTTATCTCTATTCTGTGAAGTTGTCTACTCCAAAACGTATATTGACGTCCACAGTCTGAGGACTTTTTTTCATACTTTTATTTACTAAAATGGCTGTCAGTCAATTCTTCAACTCATCGTATATCAATCTAGTCTTGTATCTTCTAATGTGAGAATTATTAGCAAGCTTAAAGATTTCAACCAGCAACCTTCGGTGCTTAAATTTACATGTACGATACATTTCATTTAATATTAATTAATATATTATAGAGAAATAATTGTTATTATTAAAATCTTAATATTTGAAATGAGCAACGGTGTTTTCGCTTTTATACAAACAGCTTTTGACGAACGATTACAAGTTAAAAGTTTTAAAAAGTAAAGTGGCATTACAATTAAAAATAAAAGCTCATTTACCGTTATAAATCAACACAATTTAAATATTTAGGTAGTTAGGTATTAAATGTTAACTTTATAAAGTTGTTTGAGTTTAAAATACAAAGTATGGATTGCAAAAATAATAAAAAAAACCTTTCTTTCCAAAGATGATATATTTAATAACGTGTATGTATTTTTAAAAATGGTGAAAAATATTAATTGTAGTAAATTTGAAATGTTTTGAAATCTCTGACATGGGCGTCCTTTTCATTTTCAACGAATCAAACAAAAAATACAGTCCGGCGGATTCTTATACTGGCATGCGGGAAAATGTCACTATATATCCGTTTTAATACATCGTAACTCCTCAAGCCAACGTGGAAATGGTCCACTACTTAGCTACTCTAAGTAAGATTAATATTATTTAAGGTACTTATCGACCTATTTCTTATTATTATAAGCAATTTAATTTGATGCGATACATTATTGTTATTCTTGGAATTTGGAAAGGGAAAAAAAGTAACGCACACAAAACAAATTTCACAGGAGGCACAAAAAGTCTATTTAATGATTTTGGGCGGAAGTTAATAAATTAAATATTATACAAATTTAAAATTTATAAAAACAGAAAACCGTGTTTGTTGATAGAATCTGATAAAAAATTAATTAGCTATTTAAAAATAGAAATGAACTCGATCTGGTCCATTTTTTGGTCGCAAATTTTACAAGACCTCTTTTTTTTAAACTTAAAAGCTAAATTTA
>JAGVSQ010000878.1:12380-28027 GCA_022683975.1 Rhyacophila evoluta
TGTGCCTCCTGTGAAATTTGTATTGTGTGCGTTACTTTTTTTATACATTTTTAAAATATCATAAATTACATAATACAAAAACATTATTTTAGATTTATACTGATAAATATATATAGCATGTATAAATATATGCAGATATTGCCATGTTTTGTAAAAAAAAATACCTGATGGAGAATTTTAAGTATGTTAACCGTAGTTTTTTTTATCTTTTTTACATCTGAAATATGTAAAAATTATCCGTAGATTGTTCAATTTCTTAATAAAAAATTAGTTCTTTTATATTTAAATTCATTGAAAAAAGATTTTGTTGTAAATTTACAACTAAACTTGAAATCCCATTAATGAATGGATACTATGGGTGACTTCTTCCAATCGATTTCTCACTTTTAAGGGTTTTGTAAAGATTTATCTCCATAGTCGTATTTTATAATTTGAGGTTAAAAAACTATTTATGTCACATAATACAATATTACGAATGCCTTAGAGATTATAGATGTCTTGAAATTTATAATCAACGTTTTAAATGAATAAAAGAAATAAACTCTCTTTATTGAAAAAGTTCTATATTAAATGTATTAAGAGTATATTAAACTGTAAAATATGTCTTAATTATGTAAAATTAAATTTTTCTCAAATAAAATAAATTTCATAAAAATTAAGTTCTATAAACACTCACACAAGAAATCGCAAGAAGAAAAATCATTCAAGCTAATGAAAAGGAAAATTTCCTGGAGTTTCAGGATCCTACGACGCGTACAAAGGATATTTTTTCCTCTCCCCATGTTGTACGTAATGCATTTGATCTGGGACGGTCCTTTTTATTAATTACTCGTGAAAAACTTCTCCCAGAAAGCCTTTTTGAAATTGAGTCTTTATCCCCGGAGTTTATACAATTACCAGTTGGAAATGGGACGTTATTGAATGCATCACAATGATTAAATGAATCTCAATCGGACTCTTAGTTGTTAACTTTCTTAAGTATACATATAGAAACTATATCATTAAAAAAATAACTAGTGTAATTAAACACAATCTAGCTACTTTTTATACCACGTTTACCACTAAAGTGGAGCATTAGAATCTGCACAGTGCGAAAATATCCACTACGAAAGTGGAATATATGGGTATGCGTAATATGAAGACATCTTGACAGATTATTTTTCACGTATTTATCAGACAGTTGTTCAACCCGATGGGCATTCGGTCCTGCATTTTTAGATTTTTTAAGTCCGATAGATAAAGAATTGAATCCGCATTTTCCGGTTTGCTAAGCACGCGCTCTATCAACTACGCTAACCGGTGAGACATTAGTTACATAGTTACTTAGTTGCTTAGTAATATTATATTGGCTGCATGTATTATAAATATATTCATTATATTTTCGCGGTAGCACATATGTTGCCGTGCGTGCCTATCAATCCGGGGAATGTTGATTCGCTTTCAATATCTGTCGGATTTACAAAAACATCCATAAGTGCAGAACTGGATACCCGTTCAGTTGAAAAATTGTCTGATTAACAATTCTCTTGAAAAATAATCTATCGAGACGTATCTTCATATTGCGGAAATCCATATATACTCCAATTTAGGAGTAAATATCTTCACACTACGAGGATCCATATTCTCTACTTTGGAAACAAACATATAAATATATATATATTTTAATTTAAAAATCACTAAATTCATTGCTGACTGTCTGCCTTCAATAATTTCTTTAGCTTTTCTCTTTATTATTCTGGTAAGAGCCGTTATAATATATCGATGGAATAATATCTTGTATTTGAAATTTTACAAACGTCTGGTATTTTAGATTTTTAACTAGTAAATGGTTATTATTTTTTAATCAAATTGCTGCAGAACTCATGACAATTGGTGAGAACGATATCATTAAGTTGTATGTACACCAACATACAGACAACACGCTGTAATATTCAAATAACGAACATTAATATTATGGCTGAAACTTATTTATTGAAATAGCTAAAAATACGAAAATTTCACAGTTGGTATTATTTTTGCTAATTTTTTTCATGTCAAACAATTGTTTTCATCAGATACGTGGTATTACAGAGTATGTAACTTAAATAAATTGTGATTAAATTACCAACTGTTGATAATCGAAGAATACCTTTTAGTATATTAAATGACAAATATTATTTCGCGTTATCAATTCAATCATATTTTGTGTCTGTATTAAGTGGTGTAAATATTTAGTAAATTTTTCCTACTTTGCCAAATTTGAAAGGAAACTATTTTTAACAAGCATTTTTTTTATGCAAGAATCATTCAGCATCTTTTTAAATGTTTATTTTTGTTTCCAGTATTTAAAAAATGATTTTGTCTACTGGTTCACATGCTATATGGTTTTTCTATACAACAAACTCTTCTTCTTCTTTCATAAGTGGAGCATATAGATACCGCATATCACCTTTAAGAATTTATGTTGCTCGCAAATACTCGTCCAATACAATACAGCGTCCTCCCGGGTCTTACCTGCATCCTTCCGAGACGCCAAAATCGGCTTGAAAAATAGGCAGGCAAGGTTCTCAGGTCACTTTCTTGAAGCCCTCGTGGCATGTGGTCGAACCAGTCCCGTATTTACATCTTATTATGTCATGGACATATTTTTGTTTAAGATGGTTTAAATGCTTTTAAATGTTTAAGTCGCCTATTCAAGGTTGTTGAGAGAAACTGTATTATCATATTTAAAGAGATAGTAAAAGAGTCTATGCTTTATTGAAAGTAAAGTACGGTGCAAACACCTGCATATTCTTTGAAATTAGTTGGTCAACGTTATCTAAGAAGAAGAAAAAGAAGAGTAATAACGATATTCAAGATACTTTATTTAAAAAAATGTTTAATTTCGTAATTCATTCAGCAGGCGTGTAAGGTCAAAATTTGTGATTTAACTGTGGGTAGTATTTTGTTATTTTGACCTGGCTCCGCGTGTAGATATTTCTGTCTTTCTTAGAAACCATTATATATCTGTAAACCTTTTGACATTAACTGCGAGTCCGTAAGATTCCAAAATCTAAGAGAGAGAGGATTTCTTTATAAACAGAAAAGGATTATTAAATCATTTTCAAAAGAGTTTTTGAAACATTTTAAAAATATTAAAACTGGTATAGCAAAAGGTCCTTACTGCAATTCTAAGCACCAATTACTTACATACGCTCAAAAACCCTTTCGAAAGGATTTTTATCAAATTTAAACCAACCAAAAAACACTTTTCAGGAATGTGCAAACATGCCACACGTTTTTGGGATTTTTATTTTGCAAAAGACTCGACTGAAGTAGATTTACAAGATGTTAGTAATACCTTTTTACAGTTTTCTATTCACACAGAGCTTTTGGGTCATTGCTTGAAAGAATTTTGCCAAGGGTCCCATTCAATACTAGCACCATACGTATGGCGGCGTTTGAATTCTTTTCAGTGGGTTGTAAGTACGCTGATTTGCATTAGTATGTACGAATTAATATCTTTACGTTATATACAAGCGATACGTTTTATATAGTAGCTATTAAAATCGTTCGTTTGATCACACATTTAAACATAAAACTACCAAAAATTAGTAGCTCCTTGGCAGCGAATGATTGTATTTATTTATAATAAAAAAAATGTATAAATCAATTACTGTAGTACAAATCACAGCTATGGAGTCGGTTCAAAATTTCCATTTTATTTTACCACAGATATCACAAAAGTAATAAAATATTAATTCACGATAAAGCACATGAATGCAACCGCTAAACGATGACTGAAGGCCTAACAAGAAAAACTAGCAATAGGCGACTATAAGCAACTATAGGCAACTAGTAAGCGAGATGTAAATAACACTGATTTCGAAAACTGTCTAACATAATTCAGTACCAGTATTCTGAATCATATATATACATTTGCTGACATTTGACACATTACAGAAGGTTATTTATTGGAGAAAATAAAAACAAAAGGAGTCGAAGTCGGTCCAGATCCAACTTCCCACCCCTAGTAAAGATGTTTTTTTGATACCTGCCTAAGATTATGATAGTAGATTAAAGATGTGTTTTACAATTACACTTTATTTGATAACGTTACATATGATTTACAACATGAACTAACATGGTTCTAATTTTGGATCGTTTTAATGTTTTATTATTTAATTATGACCGCGTCTTTGGAAGCATTAAACCTAAACCTAAACCTAAAAAGCATCAGTCAAATACTAAATTAATCAATATTTTTCAGATTAATTCACAGTTTACTGACTTCCATTACATTTTAGCTTAAGTTTATCAAACAAAATTATCTACATAAACTCTAATTGAATAATTATTGAAAGTTAACACTAATTTAAACATTATTGAATTATAATTCAATATATAGAATTCGTATTAATATTATTTTCCGAGTAATGTTGAAAATTCTCGGGTATATTAATAACCTATAACAGTATATTGTATAAATATACTATAAGTGAACATCACTTTTCGTTGCAAGTACAAAGTTTTGCTGTTTGTTTTTTTTTATCATATTTACTCCCAAAGTGAAGCATATGGATGTACAGTGTGAAAGTGAAATATATGGATCTTCGCCATGTGAAGAGGTCTTGACAGATTATCTTTCACGAGAGTTGTTTGATATAGAATTGCTCAGCCCAATAAGCATCCAATTTTGGATTTTTGAAAATCCGACAGATGAAGAATCGAATCCGCATTTCGTGTACTGGGGAGATATTTATTACTTGTGTTTATAAAAAGCATATAATATAATTCACAATAATAATTTAATTTATATACCAAAAACTTCCAATGAAACATACAACATAGTTAATTAATTTCCATAGATAATCATGAATAGCGTCACTACTGCGATAACTAATGGTTAGTATCAATCTAAAATTGCAATAAAACTCGATATAATTAATAAATGTAGCAAAAGTTTATAAGATTTTTGTCGAATAAATGTTGGCTGGGTTCGTAAACATACGAGTTCTTTTACATTGACAAAGTACATTTTCATTACACCTCACACAAATTTGTCAGCACGCCATTGGTACGATAGAAAGCAAAGTAGTACGTTTTCAAGAAAATTTGTTTTTCCAATATAAGAGAGCATTGAATACGGTAATGTGAAAATATTTGGCAATTTGATATTCTTTAAAAATGGAAACACGCTTTTTTTCTTTTCGAATTGGCGAGAAAAATTCGCGGAATTTATTTTGAATACCAGTAATTTTTGTGTATTATATTTATAAATATTTCTTTAAAGAATGTTTGACCCTACCCAATGGTCTTCTATACATAACTTTTGAGTTAGTATAAAGATGTTTATTCATTAACGGAAATTTAAAATTACTTGTACCTCCACGTTTCTTTGTATATTTTTATAATTACAATTACAATAGTTACAATATAATGACTATTTTTTCTTTTATTTGTTTGAATTTAATTTATTTTGAAAATTACGTTTTATATTTAGCAAATACTCATTCAACTATGTATATTTTTATTTAAAAGAAAAATAGTGTTGTTGTTTTTTTCATCTGAATGAAACGAAATCTTTTCATATAGAATCGATAGTAAGATAGATATATCTATATTAGAATTACGTTTACTTCAATAAACGCTATTAGGAGGTCTTAAAATATTGCTCATATGTTTGCTCCACAGTATACATCCATAAAATGGATATAAAAATATTATAACCAATAAGAGGAAACAAACTATTTACCTATATGTATTACACCATGTTCGTTGCCAAAGTGGAGCATACGGATATCTACACAGTGTGAAGATATCCCTCCGAAAGTCGAGTATGTGATATCCGCAATGTGAAAACGTCTTGACAGATTATTTTTCACAGGAAATATTTGTTAAACAGTTGTTCAACCTAATAGTCACCCGGTTCTGCGTTTTTGAATTCCGACAGATGGGGAATCGAAATCGCATTCCCCGGATTGCTAGGCGCGCAGGCTACCAAATATGCTACGCTACTGTTTATATATTTTCGTTGCAATATACGGGATGTTTGATGCAAGGTGAAAAGCTTGAAAAAATTATAATACATAAATATTATTCATTTGTTTCAACTATGTTCGCTTCGAAGTGGAGCATATAGATCTACACAGTATAAAATATAGTAAATGGATTGTTGACATTTTTTTACGAGAATTTGTTGTTGGTAAATTGCTCAATCTATTTGCATCCAATCCTGTAACATTAAAGGTTTAAAAATCCAACATCGGTGAGAATCAAACCCGTAGTTTCTGGATCCAAAACGTGCACGTTAACTTTTAAGCTACCGAGATGTGTAATATAATGTATATTTATTATACACGTTAAACTATTTTAACTCGAAACTATTTGTAATGTTAGCTTGAGATATTTGGGGACTAAATATTGTAAAAGATTTAAATAAAAATACTAACATTAATCGAAACATAATACTCGACACTGTTAAAATATTTCACGAGTTGGTGTTCACGTGCGGCATTTCGAAGTGGAAATGGTGGTATACATTTACATAAATTTGGTCCACCTGCTTGCACTCGATCATCCACTGTGTCTTTACACCAATGGCGTAACGTGATGAAGTGTCCTTCAAAGTTGTGTTGTGAATGACCCGAAAACAACCTTTGGTTACTGTACGCTAGAATATGTGTAAATTTTGCCCAGTGTTGATTTTCGTGAAAACATGAAATTATAATAATAAAAATTGTATTATAAAACTGTTTCTGTAAATTTTATTACAAAATGTGTATTTTAATAAACATTTATTGTATATTCTAGAAATATTTCTGTAGATGAAAATGGTATTTATTACAAGAAAATGAATAATTTACTAAAAAAAATAAATTTGGTAGAGTCATAGAGATAACTATAATTTATATTGTCTAATAACGGTGTTTGATTAATAGATGGAACCATAAATTAGGTTATTTGGCGCTTGTAAACTGCTAGTAGTGCTTTATGGTAAGGAGTTATGGAACTCCAGAAAAATTACATATTGAACTTTGATAATTGATCGCTGTGTTGAGGGCGAGGTGGTTTGGCATCATGAAAAATTTGGAGATAAGAGAGCGGGCGAAGTTCCCCTTGTCATTTTAAAAGTCATGAACCGGCGGTGGATCTGGCTGAAACACATATTGTGGATGCCACTTACTGAAACACGTAATTTTCATCTTTTCTTTTGACCGGTGTAATTTCAGCGTTATGGAAGAATATCTAGTGCCATCCACAGGATGTACTATAGTGAAATTAAAATATTTACTTAATTAATAAAAAGTGGGTGACAGGTAATATAAAATTTTAGAGGCACCACGATGTGATTATATTGACTGTGGAAAGAAAAAAAGACGTAGCCCTCAATTTTTTAAAATAGATTTTTTTACTGGTTAATGCACGTTCTATTAAAACGATATAAGCTGAAAATACCGAATTAGTGTCTAATTTAGCTTTTAAGTTTGAAAAAAAAGGCCTGTAAAATTAGTGACCAGGAAAAAAGGCTTTCACTTAATCAATTTTACTGATTTTTCTTAAATAACTTACTAAATTAATATACTAGCGAATAAATAAGACACCAGCTTAGTCTTCATGTACTTCAAAGTTGTGCTTCTATAATGCTTTGGCTAAAATTAAATATACATTTTTGCGGCTCCTGTAAATTTTGGTATACGTGGGTTTTCTTTTCCTTTCCACAGTCGATATACTATGCATGGATCAACATGATAGATAAAGCGAGATCAATAGTCATAAAACATTATCAGACGAGATTACTTTGATCACCAGTTCACATTTAGAATGATCGCAGTAAAACAATAAATGGTATATTACAAGAGATATATGAATTAAGTTATATTATATTTCAACGAATTTTACTTTACAATATTATATTTGAATGAAATGTACACTCAATATTCAAATTTGACATTATTTAATAAATGAAAATATAATATCTATATTTTTTTATTGCAAAAAAAGGCTTGGTTTATAAATATGCGTATCTTTTGAATGTTCGCTCTTCGTGTATCGCAACATTATTTCTTATATTTCGAAGAAAATGTATTCCGATAAAACAAAGGGATATCAAATAAAATGACACACGTGCCACAATATCAATATTTTCGTGATATTCTTATACATTTTGACTTTTATTTTATTTTCATTCAAATATTGTAAAATTCAATTTCACGTACAGAAAACAAAATTGTGTATTGGAAGCGATTAAAATACACAGTGGACCTGAGTATTGCATTAATAATATGTTTAAAACCAATCCAAAAAATGAATTATAAGTATTGTAGATGCGAGAAAATATGGATTGTAAATATGTTCAGTACTGTTTTAATTCTCGTCTTACAATGCCATAAGCCTCGGTGCTAGAACCTAAGTGTCCAGTTACAAATGTATGTGTTAAATTTAGAATACGCAAAATTTACTAGATTGATAATTGTCATTAGATACAGAAATCATTTTATTATGTATTACATTAAGAAATGAAGAAAAAACGGCGGAAACAGAGAGGCGACATTCCAAGGCAGATACTATTTAGTTACATTTGTTTCCCACAACACCACTTGCCAAGTATCCATGCTTACGATGCGGGAATATACCGTGAAGTAACAGACATGAGGCGTCCTTTAAAATGCTATAAGTTTCCCAGGGGCAGCTTTTCAAAGCGTTCGTTAGCGTGCACTAGAGTGTGCGTGATTGCTATTCTAATTAATTAAGCGCTGTTAATATCTAGCCTTGATAAGAAGAGACCTTTTCTAAGGTTTTTAATTTTTTTAAAAGATAGAATATTATCTTTCGTGAAAACCGGTCTGATAAATGGTCGAACCAAATAGAAAAACTCTTCCCTTTTGACCAATATACGGAGATAGTCCCAGAGTATGTGATTAGCATCTAGCCGTCGTGTATGGCTAATGAAAATGAAATAACATACAATAGACGTTATGGTTGGATTACGATGATATAATTTCAAGATTATTTCCGACCGACGTGTCTGCAGCGATATGTATCCTAATTCTAAAAAATCCAGTTAGCCCTTTGTGAGTATGCTGGGGTCGTATACAGCCGATTGAGACCTTATTGGCTGTCACTATTCAGTCCCCAGGGACTGAAAACTATTAGGATATAGTCCCTTTGACAACGGAAACTGAAAAAAATCCTGAAAAAATCCCAGCCCCGTGAAATCTATTCGAAAACTTTTGAAGGGCGGCCGTGGGGAACGGAGGCTTGTCCTTTTCAGGCGCAAAAGCCTTTCACGGCTTTTTGTTGTTGCTTTTCAATTTATTTATTATTAAATTGATAGTGAAAATATACAGTGTTAATAATAAACATACACATAGTAAAGTGCGATGTTTTTGCTGGCCATTGAGTATATCAAAAAATATTGGGACATTTATTTAACTTTGTTCAATTATTAGATTAAAATATAAACACAAACAAAATAATATCAGCTCAAATCCATACAGCTTATATTAAAGTGTGCTTTATGATTAATTTTAGGCATGTCTGAATGAGATAATATAAATAATTTGAAAGTATGATTGTTAAAACATTCTATAAGGAACAAAAAAACTATGCTTATAATAATTAGAAACGTAGACGAAAGAAGACGAAGAGTACCTTAAAATGTGATTTTTAAGATGATAAAATACTGAGGTTTTTTTGATTATATTGAAATGGAAATGTTTTTACATATTTTCCTCGATATTTATGAACGGTATATTGGGTGTTTTAAGAATTATAAATTAATTTTAATACTTTGCGATTTGTCTCAGTAGCTTACATTTGAATTCTTGAAATTTTCAATGTGAAATATAATATTACATAATATATTAGTTTGTCGATGAGTTACGTGGTTGAATGATAACAATTCGTTTATGAATCTAATATTTACAAACAACTCTTCAAATTTTGGAGATTGATACACTCTATATCTGTACCTCAAATTTGTATTTTTAATATTCGTTATATTAATTTTTCATTCGATACTTCAATTCAATTCAATAATTTATTTACGTAGTTGACATTTTTTGTATCTTAAATTGAGTTATAGGCATTCTTATTCTTATATTAAATAAGAATGCCAAAAGTTAAAAACAAAATAAATTATAACAAATAATAATTTATGTTTATCCGTTAGCTGAGAGGTTAGTGTGCGAGCCTCGTACTTGGAGAATACAGGTTCGATACCTAAATTTACTAATTTTGTGAAAATACAAAAGTTCGATGCCCATTGCATTGAGCGACCAATTCCCGTAAAAAATAATCAGTCAAGTCATGTCTTCACATTGCAGAGATTCATGATAGACTGTAGAAAGGAAAAATTATGTAACCCACATAGACCAGAAATTTTACAGGAGGCACAAAAAACGTATGTTTGTTGATTTTCCGCAAAAATAAAAATATTAAATATAAGCCATCTTAAAGTGAACAAAGACGAAAAATGGAATTTTATTTATCCAATTTAATATTATTCTAATAAGTTTTTATTGAAAAACTAATAAAATTAGCACAGTGGAAGTCCTCTTCCCTGGTTGCAAATTTGACCAGCCATTATTTTTTCAAACTTAAAAGTTAAATTTACATAGCAAGTTTTTTGGTTTAGACAACATTTTTTTAATAAAATAAATTAGTTTGGGATTCTACATGTGATTATGAAAATATGGTACACAATTATAACAGAATATGCCAAGATTATTATTATGAATAAATTCAAGCAGTCAACAAGGCTTTAAATAAAAAATAACTAACAACAAAACCATGAAAAACATAAAAATTCATTTACGATGGTATTCTTTTTACCAATAAAATCTAGCAAAATGTACATATTCTATATTACTTTGTAAAAAATGTCACATTTAGTTGAAAAATAGAAGTGGTAACCTCTCTGAAAATTTTTAAAATGTTTAATAGCCAAAGTTTCAGTACGTTTATTTCAGTTTTTACTTGAGAATTCAGTTGCATGCAAATGTAACTTTTATTTCCTGAAAAATGCTCATGAATAATATAGTACTGCTATTAAAGAGATTTTTATAAAGTTTTAAAAAGAATGTTCATAAAAAATTACGAAATATCAAAAAAACATTAATTAATTATTAAATGAATAATTCTACTTGTAATGTAATTGAAAATTTTTCAATCTTATTAAAAATCCATAATATTTTTTCCTACTTCCTTTCGGGAAAGCTATCAATTTCTTCGCTTAATTAAATCATTTCTTATGTTGATATTTTCAAGTGGAAGTTAGCTTAAACAAATAATCTTTCATATATTTCTGTAAGAGAATTTTAATTTTATGTAAGTTGTCTCCCCGATAGCGTAGCGGTTAGCGTGCCCGCATAGCGATCCGGCGAAGGTAAGGGTTCGATTTCGTCTGTCTGTTTGTCAGATTTAAAAAATCTAAAAAATGAAGAAATAGATGCCCATTAGATTGAAAAATCGTCTGACAATTAATTCTCATAAAAAATAATCTGTCAAGACGTCCACAGATCGCGGAGATTCATATGTTCCACTGCATTAGTAGGTATCTTCACACTGTGTAGATCCATATGATTTACTTTGGGAGCGAACAAGGTACACAAAAAATCTCATCCATATTTTCATTCTAAATAAAACTCAACAATGTGGCAATTTTATGTATTGCTTTTCATAAATACTTGTTGTCGGCCAATCACTCAATATATCTAGCAAGTATTTATGTACATTTCTTTGATATTTTTAAAAATCTGTATGTAATTGCTACAATGATTTTTGTTACTGAAGCCAAATCGACATATACAAAAGTTTAAATACATATTTTAAATAATTTTATTTAATGACATTTAGGTTATTATAAAAAAGTATTTAACTATTGTAAAATTATATTGATAGGAATTAAAAGAAAATTATTGTTTAAAAGTTTGAGAATACACTTTCGTCTTACTTCCGGAATATCTAGGAGTATCGAACGATTAAAGGAATCTACACTAAGCCAGACGACTTAATACCAATAAACCATTTTGAAGACAGTTTGACCGATGGGTGGCCAAAAGTTATAAGCTAAATAATTATGAAACCATCGCTGTAATAATTTTGGTCTATGAATTTATCCGACAAAGTTATGAAACTTCAAAGTATACAAGTTATCTAACAATATTCTTAATGTACAGTTAGCCAAATATCTAAAGGCGTTATAGATATCTTTACAAACATATTATTATCAAGGGTCCAAGATATATTATACGTAGCCTAGTATATATCTATAGAGCAACAGATTTATCGAAAGGCTTGTTCTACGTTAAAAATAATGTGTATTTTCTTAGCTTGTTTAACGTTGTATACGTGTATATTATTTAACAAGGGGATTGGTTGCCAGGTAATTACTCAAGATTTTAGATATTCGTGTCAAGCATTTATTTAAGTTTTGAAAATACAAAGCCCACTCGTGTCAAATGATTCAGACTCACAAGTGTTTATCTACTAAAATACCGAACAGCCTATATTGATATTATTATATTATATGGTATAAATCTTAGTAATTAATAGAATGCGCAATTAGCAATTCGAAAAATGCAAGTTCGATTTGCGATCTGCCAGATTTAAAAAATCTAAAAATGTAGGACTAGAGTTGGGTTGAGAAATTTTCTGTTAAGAATTCTCATGAAAATAAATCTGTCAAAATGTCTTCATATTACGGAGATCCATATATTCTACTTTTGGAGTGGATATCTTTACACCATGTAGATTAATATTCTCAAATTTGGAAGCAAACATGTTATATAAAAAATATCTTCCATTGCAGTCATTAATTCCGATCATTTTTCTGTAATCGTATACCTAAATAAAGTTTAAAGGGTGCTACACACGTTGAAGTTTACATGTGATCATTATTTTTTTGTCTTAAAAACGGAACGTCTACTTATTTTAGGTAACATTACGTGTATTTGATATAAACCATAACACCGGCCATCTACCAACATAAAATTAAATAAACCATTTATTGATATAGGATGCCATGATAATTATCAAAAGTTCACTAAAGGGCTCTTGCAATTTTCGTAAAGCTTTTGTAATTATTTAAAAATATATGTAGTTATCTGCCCTGCTAAGTAAAACGCTAAATTTTTCGTGTTATTCTCTATATAGATATTGCGTTTTTACTTAGTACGGCAGTTACTTTTGGTCAATGTAAACGTTTACATATTTTATTAAAAATTACATTGCAGGGTAATTAAAGTTTGGCGCGGCTTGCATTATTATTAATATTACTAGTTTAATTCCGTAAAACAATCCTCTTAAATGTTAATTTATCGGAGAATAAAAATATTATCTAGATATAATTAGAGAGATCGTTATTTGTATGTATATATATGTATAAGTAACGTCTTTAACTAACTTGAAGACCGTTTTGTCTAAATCTATAGTACAGAAGCGTTTATTTACGCAATATTATCTCAATAAATGAAGATGTTATAGGCAAAGTTCACGGAGGGATCAAACTGTACGAAAGTTATTTGGACATCTAAATATCGTTATTATTAATATTAATACTATGACCATCAAAAGCAACTCTCTTCAGTAAATTAAGCCAATAATAGGATATTCTGCGGGCAACTAAAACCAGACTAAACGATAACTGAAAGGCAAGCTTAACAAATAAGTATTATATAAGCCATTTACTAATTAGTGAGGCATTTTATACATACAAAAATGGACTTATATGATATTACTTATCATACATTTATATCATAAAGCAGATGTCACCAAGCTGTGAGACTCATAGTATTTAAAAATATATTTTCGTACTCATCCAAATTAAATCAATTTATTTGCCGAGACTCAATATACTCTTATTTTTGTGTAACTAAAAATTACTGAAGCCTACTAAATTACTAAAAAAGCATATTTGAACAGTTACTTGAGTATTTTTTTTTCTATATTTACTCCAAAAAAGGAGCATATTGATCTACAGTATACATACAATGTGAAGATGTCCGCTCCAAAAATAAAGTATATGTATTTACGCAATGCAAAGACATGTCTTTGACACACTAGTTTTCATTAAAAATAGTTATCAGACAATAATTTTTTAATCCAATAGATATTAAGTCATGCATTTTCAGATTTTAAAAGTCCAGTAGATGTGAAATTTGATCCCTCATTTCTCGGATACGAGAGCCATACGTTAACATCTTGTTTAGCGGGGAAACATACGTTAAAACAACTCAAGCTAAATGGTAAGTAGCTGCATTATATTATTTCTTAACGAGACATTATTACAAAATTATAATTACGTTTAAATTTTAAACAAAAACACTGATTTCTCAAAAGTTTTTAGTTTATTTGAAATTCATTATATCGTATTTTGATATGGTAGCGACAGTTGCCGATAAATCGATATTATCACTGAAAAATTTATAGAACACGATTTTTAATGGCTGTGAGATATTACAAATATAACCTACGTAGTTTAATGTCGGGTATATATTCCGCTTCTGATTTTAAAATTCGTGAATAATTTCGACATTTTACATATTAGTTTTAAAAGCCGACCATTAAAACATATTTATGAAATTCTAATCTTCTAATTTTGCTGTCATTTAGTTATCAAGTATAAACAAAAATTCTTTTTTGAATAAAGATATCTTCTAGTTTAAATTTTGACATAGTGGAATAAGTTCATTTTTGGAAATATACACCAAATAAATAATTACTTTCATGTTTCTCAGAAGCACTTTCAGTTGTTGCGATTAAAATATATTTAGAAAATACGAAATTGGATTTCCTAACAACGTCTCAATATTTTTCTAAAATTATCTCGTCCTATATAATACAACCAAAAACAATTTAATTCTTTATAAGAAATGTATTTCTTTATAGAACAAATACTTTCGTATCACATTAAAACCGTGGAAATTCGAAATGTGTTTTATTTTGCGTCTTGATTATATTTCTAAGAAAAAGTAATTCAACTCAAGAATATTTTTTTTAAATGTTTATTGCTCTACCGATATATTTTTTGTAAATGGAAATGAAATGTTTTAACACGTGCAAGGATTTTTGATTATTTTTATATAGCCTTGAATAGTTATATAATATAAAAAACCGATATCAATGTGAGTGATTAATTTGTTACAACAACTGTTTCATTTCTGGAACACTATATTGATTCATAGTTATATATCCCGTATATGTATTATATATAGATGTAGTAAGGCAGAAGACGTCCAAGCTACAAATTGTTTTTTTTTTATTTTATTGCACATAATGCTTTGAAAGAATCGATACTTTAATATGAGGAAGACACCTAATCATAAATATACACCCAGCAGAAGTAATCATTGTTTTTTATAACCCGCATATTGACAATTTAAAAAAAATAATATTCACAAGACGTCATGCGGTTCAAAAGTTTTTGGCTGTAAAGTATTAATATGAGGTTACTTAATTGCAAATAAAAGTTTGACCGTACCCATTCTAAAATATAATAATTATCATAAAGCCACTTTGAAATATTTTTCAATAAATAAACGTAAATATTGTTGTATAGTATTATATCGTTTTATTTATAAAAAAAACCTCTAATGTAATCAAATATAATAAACAAAAATCCAAGCTCAAAACGATCAAAATTTTAATTAGTACCCACAAAGTATTTAACAATTTTTAAAGTAGTA